>APFE030201631.1:0-25271 GCA_000404065.3 Pinus taeda
TTCCTACGTAAACGTAGCGCTCTGCCTCACTTGGCTTGCGATGGCTTAGGCAACCCTGCATCGACATACTGATGTTAGTCGTTGCACCTGAATCTAACCACCAAGTATATCTAGATATAGAACTTAAATTAACTTCAGAACAAACTAAAGCAAGAGACATACCTTTCTTTGCCAACCATGCATGATAGTTGGTGCAGAATTTCTTTGTATGTCCTGGCGCTTTGCAGAAAAAACAGTTCTTTTCTTCTGCTTTCGCAGAAGTATCTTCCTTTTTGCTTTTCTGCGCGGCATTTTTTGCAGCTACCTTGGTCGGTCCCTTTTCCTTGGCAGTAAACTTGTGCTTCTTGCCTTTACCCTTAGGATTATATGTTACTACATGAGCACTTTCTCCCTTAGTCATTTTCTGTCTCTCTTCCTCCTGCACCAACTGAGCCTCAAACTCAGGCAGTGTCCACGTCTCTCTTTGACAATTATAAGTCATCTTGAATTGACTAAAGTTAGACGGGAGAGACAGAAAAATGAACTCAAAGAGAATCTCATCAGAGATGTCATAATTATGCCCTTTCAAGGCACGTTGCAGTCTTGTCATCTCAATAACATGCTCTCTAACCCCTTCTTTTCCCTTGTATTTAATTGTTGCCAACTTCACAAAGAGTGTACTAACTTCAGTCTTTTTACTCTTTGTGAATTTTTCTTCAAGGGCCTTAAGGTATTTAATAGCGCTTGTCCCTGCATCAGATATGATGCCTCGAAAAGTCTCATGGATCGTTTGCTTCATCACCATTATGCACATGCGATCTGAATGCTCCCATCTAGCAATGTCAGCCTTCTCTTGAGGAGTTTCCTCTCTCTTTATTAGGCTTGGGGCGATCAGATCTCAGTTTTGTGTCCAATTGCATGATCCCTAAGACTAATTTCAGCTTTTCCTCCCACTGTTTGAAATTGTTCCCCATGAGGGGCTTAATCTGACTTAGACTTGACATTATGTTTAGATCTGAAAAACAAAAAAAAAAATCAAGAACAAGGAAATAATTTAGATACGATGCATCACGATTTGATCCTTAATCATAATTCTAAAATCTATCTAAAGGCATGTGTAAAAACTATTTTCTCCATTAAAACTTTAGCCAAAACACCATTCAATAATGAAACACCTTTGGGTGCAATCATTACCTTCAGGCACTTTGGTGTAGTGAATAAAGTACAAACATGCAACCTTTTGTCAATCTACCTTTGGGTCAGAATAACATATCCATGAACTAACAACCATCGCTACTCCATGTCTGTTGCAACTAATTTTCATACACTACCCTTATGCACCAAACAACTTAGCAGGAGCCAACCCTCCTTTGGGAAAGCTAACACCCACGTCCATTGCCAGCACGTCAATTCAACTTGTCATAAGTCACCCTTGCAATTGTCTTACAGAGAGCGGTTCGTTTGCGAACATCAATGCTTGACTCATGTGAAAAACAACACATGTATACTTAAAAAAAAAATGCCTTTAGTTAGATTCCAAAATTAGTAAAACTTTAGCAATTTCTACAATCATTACCTTTTAGAAATGTTTCAATAATTTATTTAGAGAATACTAAAAATTTTTATGGTTGCCATGATTAGCATCATTGTGATAAATTTCCGTCCTATAAACTAAATATTTTGAAATTATATTAAAGCTCATTTGCCTTCACACGCGTAACAACTAATATAACACAATATTATAGGTTCACACTAAATTGCTCAATTATCTTAAATAGAAATTTAATTGCATAGGATAGCCATGATATTGCATTACAAGCGAAGTATGCCCCGCATTGTATGAAATGACTAATACAAACACTTGAATATTCAGTCATGCAAATATCCTAATTTTGAAGAAAACAAAATAATGACAGAAAGCATATTAGTTTCACCCATAAATATTTATATTTCCAGATATAATTTTCTCAAATTAAGTCAGTGAAAAACTTATCCATATGTAACACCGTAACACCCTATTACGTGTTCACCGTTCAAAGTAGAGTGATTTGTAAAATGCCCAAATTACTGAAAGGTTATAAAAGTAGGAGCATTCTATTTTTATAAAATTTAGAAGTTCTTTATAAACATTACAGAGTTTTTCATCCTTTTCACTCAGCTTATATTACGAGGCAGTGTAACTCCCAGGGCTCTAAGTAATATCTGTTAATGCAGCTATTAATTCATGTTAGATAAATTAAAGAACCTATTTTATAGCTTTCAAACAAGTTTGAATAGTTTTCCAACGAATATCTCCCAATTAGAATACGCAGGACAGATGGCAGTCTTTTATCCTGGAAAATTGCATGAGCTTGTATCTACTCTATTCGTTACAATTAATATAAGGATCTCTTTGAACATAGTAAACAGGCTTTGGGCAGCTAAGATCTTGGTTACGCACAAGACTCATGAAACAGAATTTAATTTAAAGCTTCCCTCTTTAAGCAATGAAACGATAGAGAGGAAAAATGAACAGTGTGAACATTGCAGTCCATGACCAATGGTATTCCACAGGTGAAGATTATTGACGGCCAAATTACTTTTAATGTGATGAGATGATATGATTTTCAATCACGGATTTTATTAAATTACATATTTTTGGGAAGGGGTTTGCATTTTCTTCCATTCCATTCTTTCATCCAGTTCTCATTTTCCGTTAAAATCAGAAAAAATCATACAACTAGGTGAAAACGAACCAAGTAATTTATTTATATAAAAAAAAGATGAGATGTTTATATAAAAAAAAGATGAGATGGGTACCTGATCACTTGCAGAAATCAACTTGGCCTCTACGAATATATCGATGATATATAATACAAAATTATTATTTAATAAAATAGTAAATTCATAGTTTTCATAACATAACCAGATTCACATTAACCTAAATTAGTCGCTGAAGCAGTCAGTGCTTCTCTAACACAACATAATCATAATGAGAGTCTAATTTCTCAAACTGATATACACAGATTCTCATTAAAGTAAATTAGTTGCGGAGGAACCAATCAACTTTGTCGAGAGACGCAATGAAATTGGATCTATGTATTACAGAAAAAAATTTGCTCGAAAGATTTAGGCAGAGATCATTAAAACGGAAATAAACTGCAATTCTTACATAAGGGTAGCCCACTTGTTAGTTTTACTTTGTGGGTTTTCCTAATTACTTTAAACCCTAACCAAGATCTACTCCTTTGTAAGAAATTGAAAATAATGCACAGCGGAACTTATAAGAAATTGAAAATAATGCACAGCGGAACTTACTTTCCATCTTCTAAAGCTCCTGGTCTTTACTTGAGTTGTTGGCTCCTGGTCTTTACTTGAGTTGTTGGCTCTTGAATCCTTCCAAGAGCTTGCAATCCTTTTCTCTGGCTATCCTTGATAGAGTATCAAGTATTCAATGGAGCAGACTGTTTTTCTGAGTGATTGCAAGCCTTGGAGACTCAGCCCTCTTCAATGGAGCAGACTGTTTTTCTGAGTGATTGCAAGCCTTGGAGACTCAGCCCTTTTATAGCAGTCCCAATCCTATGGCAGCCGAAATTTGGCTGTCAATTGACAGCTAAATTTCAGCCCCAATCCTAGGGCAGCCGAAACTTGGCTGTCCAGATTTCTTGACAGCCAAATTTCGGTTGTCAAGAACTTTATTACTGCTATTATTTCAATAAATTATAATCAGTCCATTAACAATTATAATTGATTAACATTATTCTATATGTATTTGTATCCAAATCCTTATTTAAATACGTTTAATGCCATAACTTAATTAATCACATTATTTGGCATATTTAATCATTACATAAACGTGGTGACAGTATTTGATATCATAATCATTACATAAACGTAATATTGGTGACAGTATTTGATATCATAATCATAATGCACGCATGTCCAACCTAATTATTGTAATTAGACGTCTCTAAATCCAACAGTTCGTATTAGTAAAAGACTATTACATATATCATAATTTTCAGAAAAGAAGACCAGAGGAAGAGTGTTTAAAGATATAATTTTATTTATATCTCTACTTGTCCACTCACATACAAGTAAAACTTCATACTATTTAATGTCAAGGAAAACAATAAAGAACCCTGGGGTTCAAATAAATATATTCCATGTTTCGTTATAAAAATCCAAAGCTGGAGGTATTGGATTAATACCCTTTATTTTTTTTATTACAACTTATGAAAGGAAAAAAAATGGATGTATATGAATACATAGGTCTAATGCAGAAAGAAACCCTTAAAACTCGAATACCATAGTCTGTGCAATCATAGTGGAGTTTTAACATAAATAATCGAAATATCTTCACTGCAAAAAGGAACATACAATGTTTATACAGTATTAAGAAACATAGGGTAAAGGAGAAGAAGAATAAAGCCGCCTCTTTTTACACTACAACTCTTAGGATGGTAACGGCTGCAAACTTGCCACTGCTAGAATTATATTCTATTTATATACAAACATGAAATATAAACGAAAATCTGGAAAAGAGTTTTAATTTGGAAATAAGCTTCCTTTCCTAGGGTCTTATTACAGTAAAAACCATGTCAACAACAAATAATTTCGATAGGTTAAGGCCTCATGGTTGTAGAACGCGGAAGCAAAAGGAAAAATAAGTAAGAACCTGAATAATTCTAGTTGAATGGACATCGACGGTATCAACCAAATGGGTACTTCGATAACATGGCTCCAGAGCGGTATAATACATGGGTGTCAATGAAGACAAGAGCTAGAAACACTTTCGTCGAGATGCAAAAGAAAAAAAAATGTAGCGAGTGAAATATGGTTATCTGCGGGAGAAACCCTACCTGGGTTATAGAAATCCTTTGATGCCATTTTTTTTTACCTATAGCCATTGTCATATCGCGTTATTGAACAAACAGAACCAGCCTTTTTCACTTTAATCAGAAATCTGCAAGGATATTGTAATCTTTGTAATGGAAAAACTTACCGAGTCTCTGAAGTGATGTAGTTCCTGTGATCTTGGAGGAAGTTAGCTCTAATAATCTCTCTTAGTTACTTTGTAAAACCCATGGTGAAGAATACCCAGGGAGGTTAGCAGAAATATAAGAGCGAAAAAAATAGAAAAATTACATATTGAACACTTTGAATATATATAATTGGTGGCTATTGTAAAGTTAACTTTAGAATCAATATTAAAGGTTTGCAACAAAAAAAAAAGGGCAAAAAAGGAAACCCTATTGGACGTGTATGCACCAACAGAACGCCAACCATTGTTCTCATCATAGCCGTATAGGGTCCAATATCTCTTCCACGAAGAAGAAAGCCATTACGATGAGAACATTCATGAATAGAAGCCTAAAAACTGACATGGTTCAGTCCACAGAATGGAAAGAGAAAACGAGGTTAGTGAGGGAGTGTTTTGGGAGGATAGCTACACCAAATGATACATAAATTTTCCCTACCGTCTATCAAGCCCTTGAATCAGAGGGTCCTCATTGCTTGACACCTCATACAACCTGAATTAATGTTGATAACTACAAGTTGTACCGTAGACAATGCAATAGCATTACAAGTCGGTACCACTACCCTAAGCTCTACACTAACTCTACACCTCAGATAACCAACATTTTCATATATAACCTGAATTTTCGGAAATGTTAGGTGGACACGGAGCCCTTCCCATGACATTTTATAATATTAATTAAATTTTTTTTAAAATGTAGAAATGGATAACCAACATTTTCATATATAACCTGAATTTTCGGAAATGTTAGGTGGACACGGAGCCCTTCGCATGACATTTTATAATATTAGTTAATTTTTTATAAAAAAAAAAGTAGAAATCAAAATCTTATTTATTTATTTATTTAGGCACATTGGTAACTGCCAAACCTAATCTAAGGAAGACTCACGATCAATTCTTGTAGCTATCATTATAACACTAAGAGTACATCCAACAACCTGGAAGCAGATATACTAATTTTTTTGAGAACTTCTCTGTGCCAGAGCCCTCTTGAAGGGCTCTTACATGTTCAATTTTGAACATGGTCCTCGTCTCAAAACTTTAACCCAAAATTCAAATATGTTGGGCTGACCTTTGTACATGTTCATGACATCGTCGTAGCAGTCAAGGGCCTTCTTCGAAGTGACATGGTGTTGCTTGTTATATTGTCAATGTTGTATCGGAGTTATGCTTTCTACATAAAATGAAATGGACATACCTTTTGGCTGAAGATAAATGAATAGCCAAAGTGCCCCAATAATTGCCTTTTTGCTTTCAATTCCAAAGGTCGCAAGATTTTATTTTCGAGAGTTTGGCTCCTCTTTTACCACACTTGTCCAACATATTTCTCCAAATTATAATACGAGTATCAGAGTAGAACCGACTAACTTAATTCATAGGAATTGAAGTTATCAGAGCTTGGGAAGGCATGGAAGGGGCCAAATTATCGTCCAAGACAATGTCTATTAAGTATAATCTTGAGCATTTGTAACTAACTTTTGATCTTTGAGGAATTCATTGGTATTGCCCAAAAAACACTAATTTTGAACATTTGTAATTGAATTTTGATCTTTGAAGAATTCATTGGTATTGCTAAAAAAACACTATACAAGAGTTCTTATCTAGGAAGGAAAACTGGTATCTATATCACAATGCTTGGTCTAGGCTGGCTCTCTCTCCAGTCATCCTGAGTGGCAGACAGTTTTGGGGAGCTTTATGAAGACAAATCCACCCTTCTCCGTTGTCGTAATCAAGGATTCAATTTTTTCAATTTTTTCAGTTCTTGTGAGACCTCTCTCAAGCGATATTATGTTTTCAAGTGCGAGCTAAAGATTTGGTCTCCTCCCTTGCAGCCAAGATTCAAAAGAGGACTAGGATCCCCTCTGTCTTATGCATCTCCTTTATGAGATCCGACAACTTTAGTACACTATAGGCTAGGTGAGTTTAACATACACCTGTGGCTACAAAAAAAATAATGGATTTTGAATCAGAAACTTGACGTGCATGTACTTTCTATCTACAAGACTAAATGTGGGGTGAAAATGCATTGTAGTTACAAATGGAACCTACCTTGGTGACATCAATAAACTGAAGGTTTGATGGTGGGATTTGATATTGAGTCTACTATTCATAAAACCCTCATTCACAACTCTCCACAATCTCATTTTGGCTCCTCCCTTTTGAAAAAGAACAAATCCTCTTTTGTCCTATAACTTAAATGAATCAGCGCTTGGCTTTTTCAAAATTGTTGAAATTTTCCCTCGTTTCTGCTCGTGCCTTTTGAAAAATGAACAAATCATCCTCGTATTGGAAAATGAACAAATCGTCCTTAGTCATGGAACGCAATGAATTAGCACTTAGATTTTTCAAAAATTCTGAATTTTCCCCAGCCAAAAAACAATAGATACAATTTTAGTTGTATTTGAGCAACTAACTACTCTTATTCATACATATTTTTTGGATTTATGTTCCAAAGCATTTTTGAGTTTATGTTCGAAATTCCACGACTAAATGAATTAGCGCTTAGATTTTTCAAAAATGTTGAAATTTTCCCTTGCCAAAAAACAATAGATACAATTTTAGTTGTATTTGAGAGACTAATTACTCTTATTCATACATATTTTTGGGTTTAGGTTCCAAAACATTTTTGGGTTTATGTTCGAAATTTTTTATCTCATAGTGGTATCTATCATAATAAAAACAATTATCTAATTTTAAGGTTAGGGTTTATATGTAATGATTTTGTTATTACAGTTTACTAGGGAGAATTTGAAATCTCTCAAAGGAAACAAGTGTTTTTAACTTGGTTGTACTTAAAACATTTAGGTATTCTTTCATATTAGGTGGTTGCAAGCAAAAAAGAGTATATAGTAAGTGAATTTAATAGTTAAAAACAAGTGTTAGTTTCTTGAAAGTCATAGGACAAATTTGGAAGGGGTAGGGTATGTATCTTTCTCTATGTTAAATAAATTCAAATTGTTGTGTGAATGGGGTTATAAGACCCTTTGTTTTCATCTTGAGAAAATGGAGTCATCCCCTCGTCACTTTCATATTTTAGGTTGTCATAAAAAACTAGGTTCTTTCCCTTAAGATATGAACATTACATTGTAAGCAATGTGATAATATAGTTTGAGCGAGGCATTAATAGATGGAACGAGCATGCACATTTGGGATGCTAATGTTATGTTATACATGAGGCAAGAGTGCATGTCCAGGAAGACTCTAATAAGGGTTGAAGAGGTGGAATAGTTGTGAATCAAAATTAAGACATTTGACGAGTTTCATGAAGGCAACTTGGCACTGGTACTAAGTGAAAATTCATTTATCAATGTTTATACGCTCTCCTTGGCACAACCATTTTGCAAGATGAAGAATAAATTTGAAATACATTTGTGACCCACTAAATAAGCAACCAAGGTTTTTGCAACATATAGAGATGATTATGTCGTGTTTTAAGAGGAGGTGTTGGAACTTAGAAGGTGACCATTGTTGTAGATTTTTCATGGAGTGCCAAGGAAGTACAAAAATCTTATAAGGAGAAAATTATACCAATCTAACAAATTGACCATATTTGGTTAGGATATTACTATTTTGGGATATCCAAAGTTGAAGGTGCATTTTATGATGGTGTAGTCTAAGAAATTGGGTTCATGCCATATCTTAATGGTATCTTGAACTTTTAGCGTGTGTTAGTGGCGTTAGTGCATTGTGTTTAATGAGCACTAGCTAGAACGTGTTCTAGGAAGGCAAAAAGCCCACAAATTAGACATGACTTAACCATTTGGCAGTGTAAGGTGTGTTATGCCCTAGTTTGGATGAGACAATGAGAACCATCTTAGAGTGTGATGGGTTGTTCCATCGACTTAGGTCCACTTACATGGGTTGAGGTGTAAAGGTACACCATGAGTTGAGGAAAATAATTACAATTCTTACATATATAAAGTGTTTATGATATAATATTAATGTTTTTTTGTTGGAGAATGGGAGAGGAAAATAATAAAACAGAGGTGTTGAGGTTTATTGTAAATTAATCAAAAGGAAGTGAAAATATCTCATTTTAGGAGGATTTGTTTAAGTTGTCTCTTCAAATAGGACTAAATTTTAGTTGGGGCTAGGGAGTTGGCCTCAAAAGCATTGATTGGGTACTCTAGAAGTTGAACACCTTACATATCTAAGATAGTCCATTAGATAAATTCATCTTGGGAAAAGCTTCCAAAGGCTAAGGTGCAAATATCCCCTTTTCAATGTGGGTTTTAAACCTTCAATTTGAGAATTCTAAAAACAAGGTCACAATCTTGAAAGGAGGTCCTTGATTTTACCAAAACTCAAGGCCAATTCTTAATCCATGGTGTGATTCTTTCTATTTGGGTTTGGCCTTGAATGATGAGATTTATCTTTGGGTCAATTTATCAGTTTGTTATTTCATTTATGTGTTGAGAAGATCTTAGTGGCTAATATAGTGGATAAAATGGTTATTTTCAATATCCCTCCCTTGAATCCCTGTAAGAAGATGGTGTGCCCCATTTTGTTGTCATAATATTCAAGCACAAGCTCTCTTGTGAGGATTTCATTGGAGGGTATGCAAAGGACGTGGAAAAAATCAAAACTTCATGTTGACTCAAATGAGGAATATGTATTATAGGTGTCTCTAGAGGTCTTAACAAAGGTGAAGGGGAATGGATTTTACCTCCTATTGCAACACCTTCTATTCCACCATTCAAGGTGCTAGAGGGCATTGAATTTAAGGATCATCAGTGAAAGTTGACAAATATCTTAAAAATTAGAAGGTAGGTGTGATTTAACATAGGATTGATTCGTAAATAGTTGATTTTTTAAGCGATATTTCCTAGCCTTTGTTGCCATGGAAGCCTAGTCGATAGGTTGTAGCATTTTGGTCGTGCTTGTGACATCTAGGGAATTTGAATGGGATGTCGTCGTACTCTAAAGTACTAAGAGAAGTGATACATTGATGTTGGATTTTCATTTAACCCCATAAAATTTATTTGGTATTTGAATTTAACAATACCCTCGCAACCTTCATCTTCATATATTATTTGAAAGTGAGGTCGACCTCCAAGAATTTCCCCAGCTTGTTTCCAATTTCCCTAAGAGTTTTCTTCGACCATAGTTGTAATTTTAGTCCCAGAATTTGAACCTAGGTAGAGAATTCTCTAGTCTCTCCTAAGTGGGATAAAAAAAAAAAGGCTTCAATGCTTAAGCATGAAAGGGGTGGAGTCAATACTCCAAACCTTATTAAGACCCAATGAACCTCTTCACACTTGTTGAGAAATAAAATGGTCCAACCTCTTACCAGCATAATGTTAGGGCATGTTAGGGAGTTCCATGAAAACACGAGGGAGAACTAGTTCAAAATGCATGGAAATGAATGAATAAGAGTGTGTGATAGGAAGTGACAGTGAGTCCTAGGTGTGTTAAGGAGGGAGTGACAAGGTTATATGTTAAACAGTGCCAAGGGATGTTAGAGTGCTAGGGAATGTCAAGGACTACTAAGATGTGTTAGGGAGAGCCAAAGCATGCTAAGGAATGTAGGGGATGCTAACACATGCTAATAGTGTCAAGGGATTGTTATACTTTCTAGGTGTTATGGCATGTCAAGAAGCAAATTATGTTTCGTAGTTGTTTTATGGCCACGGTTGTATGTGAGCCTTGACTTGGTAACTTGTTAAGTGGGATGAGTTGAGATTGGACATGAGTATCCTAACATGATTTATAGCAGTTCTTAGTGAACAAGGAAAATTCTAGTTATAGTAATCGTAACTTCGTCAAGTTGTTATAGTCGAGGCAAGACTTGGTTAGGTTCCCAAGTCCCAAAAAAAGTAAGGGTAGTTGTGAGGGCATGACAGATAATGAGTGTCAAGGCATACCAACGAATGAAAATGGTGCTAACACATGTCAGAAAATGTCAGTGCATGTTGAGGAGTGATCAGAAGTGTCAGGGCATCATAAGGAAGAACGAGGTCAAAATGCATGGAAATGAATGAATAAGAGTGTGTTCCAATGAGTGTCAACAAATTCTAGGTGTGCCAAGGATAAAGTATGTTAGGAGAAGTTTAGAATAGAAATTTCATAAGGGAAGACTGTGGATGCAATAAGGGGTTGGAAAAACCAATTTCAAACAAAGGGAGACTTTGGGTTGGGAACAAAATTGTTTTGCAAATTACATGGTTGGATTCCCAAGCCACAAAAAAAGTGAGGCAATCTATGAGGGCATGATAGCTACAGGGTGCCAAGGTGTGCCATGTAATTCTGGGAAGTACTAACACATGCTAGGCAGTCCCAAGGCATGCTGGGCATGCCAAGACAAGACGAGTGTTAAGGCATGCTAAGATGTGCCAGGTGCCAGGGTGTGGTGCCAATACATATTAGGGAGTGTTAGGGCCAAGTGCCAGGGAAACAAAAGGGAGAACTAGTTTCAAATGCATGTAAATCAATGAATATGAGTGCATAATAGGGAGTGCTAACAATATCTAGGTGTGTTAAGGACATAGTGACAAGGTATGCTAGGCAGTACCAAGGTATGCTAGAATGTGAGGGAAGCATGCCAAGATGTTCCAAGTGTGAAAGTGCGCCAATGCTTGATAAGGAATGTTAGTGAGTTCTAGGGAAAAACAAGGGAGAACTAGGTCAAAATTCATGGAGATGAATGAATAAGAGTGTGTGAGACGGAATGTCAACAAGTTCTAGGTGTGCTAAGGAGGGAGTGACATGGTATGTTAGTCAGTGTTAATGCATGCTACAGTATCAGTGAAACATGTGTCCAACATCGTTGATGGAAGTAACATAATATAAATTACCTCCAAGTGATTTATACATGGGACCACATACATCAGAGTGGATGAGATCTAAAATCTCCTGAGCTCTAGATGTACTATGTGGAAATGGTTTCTTTGCATTGTTTCCCAGGGAACAACCTTTGCAGACTCCTTCATGGTCTTCTTTGAGATTTTGTGTCTGATCTACAATGGAATTTAGAGTTGGCAAGATATTGTAATGAATATTGCCCAATATTATATGCCAAAGTTCCCACAAACTTATCTCAATGTGGACAAGTGCTCGACTTAGAGGAGATGAGAGTCTATAGAGTCTTCCTTCGCGAAATCCAATGGTTCTAGATTTTTCAATGCTTGAATATTTAGCCCAAACCACTACTTTACCATATATAAAAGTAAATCTATATCCTTTTACTTCTAATGATGAAATAGAAATAAGATTTTTGCACAAATTTGGAACATATAGAATGTTGTTGAGATGAATGTTACCTCCTCCTTCTAGCTCAATTGATGTAGATCCAATGCATTTTACCGAATAGCTCTTGTTGTCTCCAAGCTCCATAGAGTATGATGACTTCCCTTTGGATATGCTTTTGAGTTTTTTGTGATATCAAATCATGTGTCTTGAATCTCCACTATTTATCACTTATATACTTTCATCTTGAAATGTTATGATGAGGGCTGAGAAAAATCCTTCATTCTTTGAAGATTTGAGATCTTTGGAAGAGAAGAGACTATTCCATATTGCCTTGAAGCTTTGCTTGATGAGACTTGCTAACGATGAATATTTGTTTTTAAGCCTCTTCATAATAGAGTTTACCTTATTAAATCCCCATGAAAACCATAGTTCTGAAACCATGTTGAAGAATCTAGGGTAAGATAACATTAATTATTCTTTTAACTATGATCACTTCTTGTGATGTGTTTTTATTTATTAGGATTAACTTCTTCGTATTATTATTATAGTTTGTTCTTAAATCATCAAACAACTACCAAAACAAGAATATCAACAAGATACAAGCACACAAGGTGTAGGCTCTTAGCCAGGGAAAACCTCTCCTCTTGAGAGGAAAACCCTTCAATCTCTTCTTGTATATTCTTTATTGATGAATACCAAGACCTTTAACCAACACTAAAGCCCTTCCAAGACTGAGATTAAATTCCCAATAATGTGCTTGCCTTTTTTCTTTCCAAGCCCAACAAAATCTCTTCTAGTAACACTTCTTTAACCTCCAGTCACAGATTTTCGACCCTAAATGTAGATTTGCAACTTTGGCCCCCTCATAGTAGTTTCTACTTCACATATGTGGACAAGAAATTCTCTTGTTTACCTCCAACAACCTCTCTTGACCTAATTTGACTTATAGATCTAGAAGGGGACTTTTTTGGCCCTTATTCATCCCTTTTTCATCAGATCAAACACTCACGAGGAAATCCTAGCCAGATTGCAGAAACCCTAGCAAAAATCTATAGGGTTTCAGCCTTCTTCTTCACACATGTGGAGAGAGAGAGAGAGAGAGAGAGAGAGCTAAAAACAATCTTCTTCTTCTTCTGCCTTATTCGCTATCCTTTTATGTTTCTTCCTTCACTTGAGAGAGAGTGAAATGATTGTCTCCAAATGAGGTCAAACTACCTCCTATATACAGGCCTCCCAAGGGTACGAATTCCAGCTTCTAGGTCGACTTGACCTTAGAAGGCTCAGTAAAATACAAAAATAAATCTTTTTACAATTCACAAGATGCATGATGGGGTCTTCATATTATGACAATATCCCTATTTGAATTCTTGACATAGGACAACCCGAGAAACACTTTCAATTAGTGGTTGAACTAAAAAAATTCCTTGGGAAAGAAACCCAATCTCAATAATAATAATAGTAATTTTTCTTTCTTTTACAAAAGACAAGAATTAAAATGTACATTACATATTTATGAAAACTGAACCTAGTTTCTCTTTATTCACCACCTAGCACGTGTGGTCGACCAACCTTTTGAACCTTGATCTTCTTTGCTTAAATGGTATGAACCGTTATTATAATTCAACTTGTAATCTTTACTTATTTTCCTTGATTCGAATTCTTCGACAACAACAAGACCTTCAACCTTTTCATTAGTAGATATTTCTTCCTTCCTGTTTTGGAGAATTTAATATCTATGGATAAATACTAATTCCCTAGATAAGTAATTGTATATAGAAAAATAATTTAAAGTGTTTTAGACTTTTCCTATAAGCAATAGATAATATGAGAAGATAGAAGGCCTACTTGTAGTTCTGCTTTCCTCTTGTCTCCCTTGTATTGATTCCATCGCTCCATCCCATACTTAATCCACTTGAGAAGTACCCTGCAAACACAATAAAAGACAAAAACCGATCAAAGCATACGATCTATTGAATATAAGTGAAAGGAATTAGATACAATTCACACACATAAGCATTATAAAACAATACAAACATATGGGAAAACGGTTCAAAAACTATATTAGATAGAAGAAGGAATTACAACCTTTGGTGCCCGATTCAAAGCCATTCCTCTAGCTTGGATCCCATCCACATCACATCAAAAGCATGACAAACTTGTAGCATCAAAATACTTGCTTCAAAGCCAAATCTCATAGCAACATTATCTCCTTACAATTCAACATAATGCAACCCCTGATCACTTATATGAGTGGTTAATTGATAGGAAGATGAAGGAGGTTTCCTCATTAATAGTGGCATTGAATGCCCTTCCATAATTAGAATTAGTTTCATGGAGGAAGGTATGAGAGGATAGGATGCACCTTAAATCATTTCCCATCCATTTTCGAGCTCATAAGAGTTGATAAGCGAGGAAAACTTCTAGATGACCCAAAAATATAAGAATATTCCCCCAACCCTATCTGAGTTTTGCTCATTCTCACCCAACACAGGTGAAAGGAAGCCTAAGTGCTCTATACAGCACCCTAGTAGTGGACTTCGCTACTCTGCATCGCACCTTCATAAGGGCTTACCTACTTTGGTCCTTCTAGAGGCTATTTCTGGATGTCTTCAAGTCATGAAACTGTCTGGGAAGGAGACATTCAAAGGGCTAACTTGTCTAGGGCATGAATAAAAAAAAATTAGGGTTTGATGAGCCTTAAAACATTGATCTAGATGTTGGGATTTGATGTGCCCAAATGGATCTATAACAGTTGCCCCCTAAAGCATGAATTCAGCAAAATGCCAATGTCGAACGAAATGCTTTACGACCTGATGAGGAGGTATCAAAGTGGAAGGCAACATGCATCGATTACAATACACATATCATGATATTTTATTTTTCATGAATTGTTGAGGGAAGGCATACCCATGCTCATCTTATAAGCTTTCATTACATGTACATTAACAATCGTCTAGAGATATAGACCCATGATAGGAATGACCATCAATGTAAAGCCATTGTACATATGATTTAGTACTCTTGACATCGCAACCCGTATGGATGAAACTAGATTCGAGGTCTTCAATATCGTTTAATTGTTTGCTCAAGTATGATTCTATCCATGTGAATATGTGATCTGAAGTCGAACATGGGAAGACACCATCTGATTACCAGCCAATGATGTAAGCTATTAAAAGATGTGAGAGAAATCATCGATAATGATATTGACCCTCAAGGCACTGCAATACATTCTACATGGCGTGAATAGATGATTTTATGTTGAACACCATACAAAGTCTTTTGGTCGAACATCATTAATGTATGCCTATGTTGAAAATGAACAACCTGACATTGATGTATGCAAGCCTCAAGGTACTCAATGTGTGTTTCTAAGTCAACTTCTTAGATAATGTGTTGATGTTGACAAGAAGCAGATCGTCGTAGGAGGGCCTTTATATATCCCACATCAATGACACAAAATGGGTGTAGTAATTTTCGAGATGGAATTTGACTGACGACACAAGATTCAGGAATGGCAGTCATGAAAGTGAAGGTTTATGGTATTGCAAAATATGAATTTTGACTGAATGACTTCTCTTGAACATGTCAGTGACACTAAAGTGAATTGGTAGAATTAACCCAAAAAAAAGTGATGGATGGTATGATAGACAAATGGTGTGATAACGATCAAGCTAATAACCCAACCCAAATAGTCATGGTGATGGGGTGAAGGTGTCATGTTCAAGAGCGACCTGCTACCAAAAATATGGTTTTCCCCTTTTCCCCTTTTCCCCTTTTCCCCAGTCATTGTTGACCAGTACATTTTTATTTTTATCAAGATTGACAAGGATAACATATGCTTGTTGTATAATTTCACCCTTTAGGCGAATCCATCACTATTTGATGTTTTAACAAGTCTAGCGAAGGTGAAACTCGGTCTTGTCTAGATGGACAAGTATGTTGCTATTTGATGTTTTAACGAGTTTAACGACAAGGATAACTTGGTCCTTTTCCTGTTTAGAAAGCTTGAAAAGGGACAAAAGGAAAACTCCACAAGTTGTTTTTTGTAAATTAATCTCTTAAGCCTGAAAAATAGTAAAATAATACAAGAGATATATCATTTCCAATCTGTTAACGAGATGGAAAGGACAAGCGCTCGACAATATTTTCACATTTGGAGATTCTAAAAAGAGCTTAAAGAGGACTCTAGAGGGGTTCCTTTTTTGTTTCTAACAAAGCTAAAAAAAGATATAAAAGTGTGCTCTGTGATCAAAGGTACAACCTACAATCGAGCACATTGAATTTTGTAAATCAATTGCAAAACCTGCTTAAGGCAGCACCAAATGGATTAAAAATATATGTTTCATAGGCAAAAATAGGTAAGCACTAATGTTTAATCGATTAATGAACATGAAATAAACATAAAACAAGTTTTTACCATGAAATTTTACCATTTGTAACTTACCATTCAGTTTTGTGCTCTGAGATTGGTTTTTACCTCAACTTTCACAGGCTAATTATGAGAGATTCAATGGACAATTTCCCAAGCCATCCAGACCAAGTAGGAACTAAACCTCTCTTCTTTCTTTCCAAGTCATTCTTTTGTCATTTCATGCAATTCTTAGAGTTTTTTGTGGCCTTTGGGGTTTCATTTTTTTTCCCTAGGATCATAGAAGGCCTTCACATCGAAAACAATGCTGAAGAGCACCCAGATAGAAGGTTGCATGCTCTACAATGCATTGTCTTTGTGTCTAGGTTGCACTGGGTGCATTTCCCAAGTTTGTTTTAGATGTTTTCTCCAAAATTTGTCATGTTTTTTGAAGGGAAAGGATCTTAATTTAGCTTATGGTTGTGTTCCAGTCTTTCATTGGATCAGAATGTCAATTACATGGCAAGAAAGAGAGCATGAAGAAAAAGACATAGTTTCCCTAAAGAACCTAGGTACAGTTGAGGCCCTCAAAAATTGTGGGTTACTCAAATACTTTAAGCTGTCCAAAATGAGGCGACAAATAGAACTACTGCAGTCCCTTGTTCTTGCATGGGATCCAATTGATCAGAATTTTCACATTAGGGACAATATGGTCCATATTACCATTGAGGATATTTAATTTCTTACCTAACTATCGAGGTGAGTTTCCCCCATCTAACTTTCTGGATTTTCCCGTGGAGGTGAATCGATGAGAGATTATATTAGACAGTTTTGTCAACCAGATGGCCTAGCAAGGATGGGAAAATAAATATTAGGGATGTAGGTGATTTTACTTTAAGAAAAATCCTCTTCACAATCACAAGATTGACTAGTAGTGTGACACCCATCTGGCGAATAGATCTTATATGCAGTATGCACTAGAGTGTCTAGAACCAAAAGTTTTGAACTAGTACGAGGTTGTGCTTTCTTTGCTGAAAGAAAAACTGACTAAGGTAAAAAGTGGTAAGATGAAGAATTTCTACTATGGTTCGATCTTAATTGCTTTTGCCTTAGAATAAATCCCTTTGATGCAACCACAAGATGTATCACTGGGTGTGGCTGGTCCTAGCAATCCAATTATGCAAAGCTAGGTTGAATTGATGGCTCGATATGTGGGTCAGTCAAGAATCATTTTCTCCCTTGTATTTTTCAGCCGACTTGAGCGACAACATCTTGTTATTGAGAAGAATCCATACTCAGGGATGGATTTCCGTGGATATCTAGATTTCATTCTACCAGTTGGAGCACAATGGGGTGCTATGGGTAAGTTGTTTGACTAAAGTATTTTTCATTTTTTCAAGTTTCTGCATGTTTTTTGTGTTTTTAATGTTTCCAAGACTAAACTAAAATTACTCTTATGTATGCATATGTGGGTATTGTTCGACCTATAGGACACCAATAGGTTGCAGATGGACTAGTGCAGAGAAACATCAAGAGAGTAGTTCTCTAGGACTTGGATTTGGTCGAAGCCTTAGCAGAGTTGTAGGATCACATAGAGGGATTAACCATTGGTATTCTAGATATCCAGATCGAGGAGTTACCTATGAGGCTACAGTGCCACACTATTGGTGTTCCTAACCCTTGGGCTAGGCTTTTGCACATGATAGAACAGGTTGTGACCTGTTACCATGAGCACCGCTAGATCTACTTAGGATGTTTCGTATGCATTTTTGAGTTTTTGGGTAGGATGACCAAATGTGTCTTGGGCACAGATTTCATAAAAACTTTTGAAACACTTATCTATTTTACTTTTGGAGTTTTCTATGGTTATATGCAATCCTATTCAATTGATGATGTGAATTGAAAATACTACTTTTACATGTGTCGCAAATCTCTGTTTAACACATAATTTATTACAGAATCAGTTAATGTGTTAATATTTCTAGAAATATGTTGATATTGAATGTGTTCAAAATGTCTTTCCAAAATACAAACTCTAAGGAACATACGAAAAATCGTTGGATTTCAGACAGTATAAATGTTTGTTAGTTGTAGTACAATGAGTTATAAGTCCAGCCTAACGATGATTCGGTGAATGCTAAGTGAAATGGCATCAGAGAGTAGTTCAATCAACGTGCTATACTCAACAATATTGTTTGTTGGTCGACCAATAAAAATCCCTTAGAAACTCACTAACTTGCCTCTTGGAGGGAAAATAGCCCATGCTACTGAAGGCAAATTCTGCGTACTACGACTAGCACCACCGGCGTAACCAACAAAAGGTTTCGAAGATTCTGACATCTGCAACAAATCCAAAGTAGATTACTAACTAGATAAAAATATCTAAAAGAAACACACATATACATGCAATGAAAGCATATATACAGTGAGTTTTACTACACTTAATAAAGCATAGTAACGTTTGAGGTACAACTTATTTCGGGGCTGCGAAAATGGAATACCCTGATAATATACTAACTCGTAGGCACATTTTTATAGAACATGCTTGACAACATAAGGGACCATACAGATTGGTTCGAATTTTCCTGCTCCAAGTTTATCAGCTTCTTGATCGTAAAGCAAGACCAGGTCTCCTTCTGAGAAGATATGAGGCTTGAAATTTCTATCATATTGTGCCTTAATACATTTCCTATGTGCTTTGTTAGCCAATGCAGCATCATGACGGGTTTCATCCAGATAGATTAATTCCAAGAAACACACTTCTTCTTCAAAAGTGTTGGGTAACAGGTCAATCGCGAGTTTGAGCGACGAAATTTTGCATTGTATTGGTAAGATTGCTTCCAAAGCATACACCAACTTAAAGGGTGTGAATCCAGTTGCATTTCTCATCGAGTTTTGATATGCCCACAAGTAAGAGTAGAAGATTAATTGCTAGTTTCTCTTATGAACCCCTATCATTCTTTGCAACATCCACTTTAGGACTTTGTGGATGGCCTCAACTTGTCCATTCGCTTGTGGGTAATACGTGGTAGAACTCTCTTATGACAATCCTAACTTAACAAACAGTTCAACCATCATGTGATTGAAAAAAAGCAACCCATGATCTATAACTATGGCTTGTGGTACACCAAACTGGGCAACCACATGGTTAAAAAAGAAAATATCAGCCATTTTTCCATTGTTGTTCAATGTTGGCATTGCCTCGGCCCATTTGGTAAAATAGTCAACAACGACTATAATATACCCATGCCCCCTAGCTGAGGTGGGGTTACATGTCATAAAGGCAATGCCCCATCTGACAAATGGGCCAACAACAACAATTGGATGCAGTGGTGTAGGTGGTAATCTGGTTTTTCGGTCATATATCTGGCATGCATGCCAACTTCTGACAATAATAATACAATCCTTAAATATAGTTGGCTAGAAGTAATTGTTGAGGGAAATATTCCCCTAGGGCTTTTGGGTGGAAACCCTAGCAGGCTGAAAGTTATCTATAAAGAGAAACACACATTCACACAGCCATTATCCAATTATAAGAAAATTCTATAGTGAGAGGGGCGTACATTAGGTCCTACATTTGAGAAGGTCCTTTAGGGTCAAAACCCTTCTTCAAGTCCCTTTCGCTCCTTTGTCCTGCAAAACAACCAATTCCAAAGAACACAACAGTATATGGACAAATACTTATAAAGAAATCATCTTCATGTTATAAAGGAAGGTAGTTAGTTATGAACTTTAAACAACCATTCACATATGAATTCCAACATGAATATCATAAAACATAAAGAGGATGTATATTAGGAAGCAAGACGTGTTTCTTTATTATAGACAAATAGAATGTAAAAAAGGAATATTTTCACCTGAGTAACCTTCCGCAGGCTCCAAGCAAAGCTTCCTTCCGGATCCGTCCAGCTGCAAGCCTTTAGCATATCACCTTCCATGACTCACTCCATGATGTCATAAATGGTGGATGAACATCAACACACAAGGAAACAAGGGTTTCCTGTACAAATGGGGGAAGAGCACAAGGCACAAGGGTCTTCAGACCTGGTCAGGGGAAAAATCTCAGTATAATAACCTTTCTCTCTCTTCTATCCTCCCTTAGGCCTTCCCTTTGAGGTATTTTTATACCTCTCCCAAAGTAGTATTTTAGTTGGGAGTTGGTTGGGAACAGTTGGGCCACGAGCACTAACAGGTCATCAGCAGGTAAAACCCGCGATCTCTGCCCAAAATTAAGGATTTTTATATTTTTTTAAGTGTTTTAATACATATACGCGGGTTGAATATATGCCTACCCACGTATACACGCATTTAACTCAAGGAAATATCGCGTATGAGGGATAAAACACTGTTTTTTAAATTTTGGACCACGTCTGGAAGGAGGGGTTGCCCTAGGCCATGAGTGCAACATCAAAAACCATAATATTGAGATTTGGAGCTATAATAGATGCCCCCTAATATATGAGGTCAGAATGGGTACATGATGGCCTAAATGTATTAAGCAAGTACATTGAGAGGAAATCTATCAAAAACCGAGGACGACTTCACCAGAATTCAGCCTGCCAAGCCACAAAAGGAGATCAGAAAGAAACATTGTTTGAGGCTGGGATACCCATGCTCAGAGAAAGAAAAGCATGTTCGCATATCAAGGACAAGAGGATCGACTAAGTATACAAGTATAAATGACTGGAAAATACATAATGGATCATCTGATCATGATCGAACAAGTACATGTCTGAATATCACATATAAGACTGTCAATGATGTTGAAAAATGCAACGAATCACTGATATCAAAGACTGATCCCAAAAGGTACAAACTGAACATGATGGAAAAGGATCGTACTACACTGCAAACTTAGGTTCCAGCATATAGAATGTCGCCATGACTGACTGCAACATATAAGGAGGAGTGGTATCAACTAGCAGCAACAGGAGCAACTGTCAAGTGAACCAATGAATGTTGATACAACCTGAGGTCTTCACCAACTACCGAGGTACATTTCTACACCATGGGAATAAATGATCTGAAGTCAACCATGGGATAAATCGATTGATTACTGGTCATTTATGTATACCATTAACAAACGCAAGACTACTCACCGATAATGATAATGAGCATCAAGGTACCGAGTACAATCCAGCAAGTGCGAATAGATGAGTTGGAGTCGAACACCTATAGGAATCTATCGATTAGGAGACAATGATGGTTTCCCACTGTCAATAGAGAAGGATCTACCACTAATGACTGCAAACCCCAAGGTACTGCCGAATGGACTCTAGATCTTTGCCCTAGAGAAATGAGTTGGAGTCGATAGGGAAAGATCCTCTTGAAGGAAGGCATTAAGGCATCCTTCATCAATCTAGCACGAGTGTAACCCGTAGGCCAATAATGTGGAAGGAATCGGATGAAAGAGATGTAATAACCCAACTGAAGTACATTTCCAGCGTACACAAGATGTGGCTAGCACACGACAGAAACCCTTTGAACCAACCAATAATGAAAGCTGACACAGAGGCGAGGTATCCACCAATAGGGTCAAATGGAAACCAAGGTACTACACGAATACCAATGTGTGATAATGTAAGCTGATGTCGAACACAAGGGAAACCACTCAGTCAAAGACCCATGATACTGATCAATGCTGAGCACAAGGTAACCTATCAATAACAAAAATAGGGCCACGGTGCAGCTCTAGGCCTGTCCTCAGAGCGAGATGTCTTCGTCGATAAGGACAAGACCCGCCAGCAAGAAGTCAATGGAAACCTTTTCAAACCAGCACAAGTAAAGGACCAATATAGCTGATGTGATAATAGACATGACACTGATAACCAGGGATGGCCGACTGAAAAATGAGTCAAGAGACACCGTAGAGAGGCCAACTCAGGCTAACTTCCTTCAAACAAAAGCATGACTCAATGTGACTATATGGTAGCATATGATGACTCTATATAAGTTCGTCATGCAGGAGGTAGAAACGAACCCTCCATATGATTGGAAGAGATAACCAATCGGGGGAGAACTGACTCAATAACAAGGTTAAGGCATACCCAAGTCAAACTAAATCCCGCCCAAATGTAGGAGACTTTTTTTTGAGTGCTTTGTTCAAGGGCGACATGACTGACTCTAGCTGCCAACAATAAATGGAAATACTATCTCGTTCCCACTCTTTTTGGAATATTTAATTTTTTTGTCTTTTTCTGTTAAGCTTGAGAAAGAATAAAAGAATGCTATGGTATAGTGGAAAGAACGAGTGTCGGTGAAATAGATGATCTAGTTCCTGGGAATGGAACATTCCTATGCTCAATGCAGGGAGGTGACAACTGTTGAGTGACACTCAAAGGTATGTTCCTTCCACGGGTCAAGGTGTGTCAAGTTGCAGAAGTCAAAGGTATGCAAGGTTGATTTTGTAGTCGTCATGGTCAAAAGTTGGCTTAAACAAGAGTCCAAGTGAAGCCGGCCCTAGGCCAAAAGGTGCAAGTGGTCAACATGCAATGTAGTAGTACAACTCAACACAAAGGAGCCTCTAGGGTATAAGGCTAGAACAAAGCGAAGAAGCTAAGAGGAATGAGTCTTCAACGCATAAGTCATGGCGGGACTACAGAGGACTCCCGAGCCTACTCAGATTGGAGCAGCATGGGCAACAAATGTTAGTGAGATGCTAACTACGATGCCCATGTAAAGGATGGCTCTACCATCGTGTCATGATTTCAAAAAAAATCAGCGAGTGAAGATGGCTTACGAACCATAACACGATGGGGTCAACCCTATTGCAGATGCATCGGAAAATGAAGGCTAGTATGCATAATGCAATGGAGAAATGGTGTCACTAACCTGTATGCCAGTGAGAAAACAATACCTGCCATGACGGGTCAGCAGTCAAGGAACCATCTCGAAATTGTCGAAAAAACATCCAAAATGTCTTGAAAAACACACCATTCTCAACATTCCAAGCTCCCAAGTTAAAAGCCACATGAGGCCAAACAAAATAAAATTTTGAAAAATTTTTGTATTTCCAAAAATTATAAAAGGGCTTTTGGACTCACCATTTTTACCATTTGAGTTGGAGAGAAAAGATTTGGAGCGAAAGGAGCAAACTTCCCGTATACCAAATTCGACCATTCAAATTCTTCAAAAACCTCCAGGTAACTCTTATACTTAGCTTGCAATTGATTGTGACAAGTTTTAAGATTTTTAATTGATGTTTCACCGTTGAAATTTTGTTCAAAATTCCACCACGGCGTATACGCGGGTTGGTAATACGAAACCTGCGTACACGCGAGCCCTATACGCTACTGTGTGCACAGGAACACACGTATACGCCGCGAACCAATTTTAACCAAAAACTAACAGTTGCAGCTCATTTTTTTCTTAGAATGCTGGTCACTTGGCGTGAAAGAGAGCATGCAGCGGTGGATAATGAAGTCATGAATGATCCTCAAGCTTTGGATGCCTTACGGGGATGCGGTTTGCTTAAATTCTTCAAACTGCCAAACATGAAAGCCAATGTATGACTGCTTGAGATGCTCATTGATTATTGGGATGTTGAGGAGGAAGCCTTCATGATTGATCAAATGCCACTTAGGGTAGAAGTGGAGGATATCTATTTTTCACGGGTCTTTCCCGAAAGGGAGAGGTAGTACATTCCCGGGGCAGGACACGGAGCAGTCTCACCATAGAGGACTACGTACAAATATATTGCCCGGGACATCACAAGAAGGTTGGGAGCCCGATTTCTATTACACATGTGGCGAGTTTACCTCTGAGGATAATCCTATTGTACCATAGCTCGAGTGAATGGATCGTCTTCTCTGCATCAGGCATCACAACTAACCATGAGCGTGGCATTTGACTGTCTCACTACTGTGTTTGACTGGTGTACTCCTCTTCTAGCCAACATGAAGAGCCAACTCACTTCTATAAAGAGGGAACAGACCAAGAAATTTGGCTATGGGACCATCCTATGTACTTTCTTTTTTGAGAGGGTTCCCGCACTCTGCCCCAAGGTAGTAGTTTCCATCAGCACCCCATGCAATCCATGCATGGGCTGGTGGCCTGATCTGATGAAACGTCTGGGGGGTGGGGAGGTCCCAAGGACTACTTTCGATGATGACTTCTTCACCTGGTGGGATCAACAGATCATCGCCATAGATGACTACCGCTATGTTGGGCTAGATTTCCGAGGAGATCGTGAGCTAGCATTACCGCCGAACGCAGCATGGGGTGAGATTGGTAAGAATTTTTTGATTTTATGATTCTTTTGGATTTTTCAAATATAATGATGCATTTTGACAAATATTTTTGATGAGATTCAAATGAATAATATGATGATCATGTTCCAGATATTGGGCCAGTACGACCAGATGGGTTCCCGCGGCATGGACTGTGCGGCCAAGGAGCCGAAGAGGCAGCTGTTGAGACAGAATGAACTCTAAACAACGTCTAGCGACACTTGACAAGACTGAGCTGCCGAGTACCAATGGTTGGGATAGAGGATCTTCCTGCGGATATGCAGCATCATGTGGTTGGCATGCCACGTGACTGGGTTCACACTTTTCGGCGTGTGGCCAATGCGATAGTTACCTACTTGGCCGCTCATCTTGAGCTGGGGCATTAGATATGCCAGACATGATTATGGGCATTTGAGTCCCGATTTTGTATATTTTTTGACAACATATGTACACTCGAGATGCTTTATGATATATATATATATATATATATATATATATATATATA
>APFE030201631.1:25873-106162 GCA_000404065.3 Pinus taeda
ACCATCAATTGACCAGTTGGATAATAGAGTACCCAAGCTGCGGAAGCGAGATTCCGAGTGTGCCGACTAGCACCATTGACGAACCCAAAATAGACCAAATCATCCATCAACACCTACCACAGCAAACCAAAAAAAGTTGATATAAAAAAACTCTCGATGATATATGTACAAATATACATAATATACAAAGAAGCCATTGCTTGGCCAAAACTAAGCAAAGTACTTCCTGAGGTAGAGCCCGTCAGGGGGCTCCGCCAACTTGCTCCTAGAGATGTTTATAGGTACTATGATCAAACCAATCAATATACTTCCTTCGGCAAATAACTGTGTTGGAGCCAAAGGGACCATACAAACATCGCTAGTCGGACTGGAGAACCAGGATTCAACTTCATGCACAGGGGAATAAAAATGTGACTGACGATGTAAATCTTCCAAAGGTTGATCTACAGCCATCATTGCTTCGAATATCGCTTCATCCGATGGAAAAACAATATCCGAGCAATCCGATGCATAAGTGGAATCAAGGGTCTGAGAATGAGCCACATCACCATCTATCTCTTCCCAGAGGAAGGAGTAGAATGGTTATCTGCAGAGCTATCAATAGATTCAAAACTAGGTTCTACTATAGACATAAGAGATTCTATTCCACCTGCCTTATTGTCATCCGATGTGGTCACAGATGAAGCTAAGGTTCCAGGATCCAAAGAATAAGGAGTTTGAGCAAACTCTCTCCATAAAGGCTGCCTAGAGGATGAAATTGTATCTGTTCTAGCCGTAAAAGGGGGAAGATCAAACGTACCCATTAATGAAGAGTACATCCCGACTCCTAAATTCTTAGTAGGTAGACGGGGGTTATCTACTAAGGGAATAAGAGATTCCGAAGTTGCTCGAGGATCGACTGGAGAATAATCCAATTGATCAACCTTAATGATTTTCTCCTCATGAGGAAAGCAAATGACATGAAATAGAGTCGAAACAACAGTGACCATTTTGTATACCTAGTTCCTTCCTAAGAGGAGATTATAGTCTAGGTTAGCATCTACAACTTCTACTTCAATATTAATGACCTTCCCTCCAACACATATAGGAAAGGCTGGGATAATCCCGTATGGCCTATGAGAATGACCATTAAACGTTGTCAGGAGGGTTGGTGAAGGAACAACTGATGGTGATCCAATAGCCTTCTAGCATGACATAGACATGACACACGTGGAAGCTCCCTCATCTATAACCGTCTAAAAAGTATTAGTTTTCTGGTAGGTAGACTTTATCTGGAAATCCATGTGATGAGGAAGTCTCTTTTTGACATTATCCATATCAAAAGTGAGAGCTAAGGAATTACTTGGATCCACTGCCCCCATTGCTGATAGCAAGGCACTTCTTTGAGCAGGAAATGACTGGAGAACCTCTAAAGCGGACATAGAACATGGAATTTGAGCCAGATCCTCAACAATGGAGTAATTCTGGGCTACCCTAATATTAGGGTTGATAGTTGCGCATTTAGCGGAACCTTTCGGTACCCATGGTATAGTCTCAACAGAAGGTCACTCAATATGAAGTGGGTTGTTAGTTTCGGGAACTGACTTACCCTTGGAAGTTTCACTTTCACCATAATCGCGTGACCATGTGGCCATATTAGCGTGAGAAACCATCATGAAAACATTTGATGACTTGTCCCCTTCCTGGTTTCCCCCTGCGGAGGTACCAGGATTTGAACTCGCGCTAGAAAGCATTTGATGCACTTGGGGAAAAGGGTTGGTTAACACAGCCTGAGAACTAGAAGTCCATTGCTGCCCTAACAAGCGCTGAGCATCTTGAATCTTGGGGCAGAGATGAGTTAAATGGTCTCCACTACATAACTTGCATGGAAACTTGACATTCTTTTTAGACTCATTTCTACCACCACTAGCATTATTGCTGGATTTATTTGCATCAGGCTTCCCATCTTGGTTCTTTTTCTTACCTCATCCTTCCTTTTTCCCATTGGAATTTTGATTTCCTTTGGGGTTTTCAGATTGGATGGCCTTAATCGAAGAGGTTTGGGAAGCTGGAGGGTTAGATGATGTGACTTGGTTGTTAGAAGCAATTTGTAAAAGACACCTGCTGCAATTGGTTCAACAAGTTCACTGTATTTGTTTCTACTGACCCAACAATACCATCCACGTGGGGACCTGGCTTCAACGTAGCTACGTCAACCTTACACCCAGGAGCATCTAGAAAGTATTTTTGTAGGATCCCAGACTGAGAGTAGATCAATTCCAATTGCTAGGCCTTAAAAATGGCTTTCTCCTCAGAATAGACTCCATACATGGAGACATCCTTGGAGATCTCAGGCATTAAAGATTTCAAAAACCATTCGAGATGGTACTCCAGAGGGATTTCAGCTTTAATGATCCTCTTTCTTCGTCTCCATTCCTGAATATGATCAGAAATGTGAATTGCCTTATCCTGATGAAAAGTGGCCAGTAGTTCGGTTCCGACGTCATATCGGACAGGCAATTGAAAATGATTTAAGAAAATATTGGCTAAGTCAGCGAAAGATGTAAAGCTACCCCCAGGCAACTCTATATACCATTTGGCTGAATTACCAGTCAAGGTGCATTGAAATAGTCTCAACCTAATTGAGTCGTCGATAAGGGAGTTAGATGAGCACCACAAATGGAATGTGGTTACATGGTCACCTGGGTCCTCATTGCTCTTCCCTTCAAATTTTGGAATGTCTGAAGGGAGTTTGGTTGGGACCGGAGGCCAGGCCAGATTGTACTTGATTGGATCATTTGTTAGCTTAGTGAGATCTGGCAAGTTCAACGTTTCCAGAAATAGAAGCCTAGGAGATCCTTGGGGATTCCACCCAGACTGGGCAGAACTCCCAAAGTTCTAGAAAGATTGACCTGGATTTTGGAAGGCACCAGGCTTTCTGAAGTAACTAGTAGAACCGGCTGAACCAAAAGGCAAGCCTTGTGATCCAGTAAAATTCGGAGTTTGACCAACTCCGGCCGCATATCCACCATAACATGCAAAGTTTCCTCCTAAAGGATTATAAGGAGTTGATAACCCCTGATACGGATTCCAAGCTAAAGCTAAGGGACGAATACTTTGAAATGAACTAACTGTGGTGTATGGCCTATTCCCATATTGGCCGAAAAATGGATTCCCAGTTCCTGTGCTACTAACCCTAGGGTTAGTCCAACCTTGGAAAGGATTGCTACTTTGTCCTATAGAAGAAAAAGGCATGGATCCTATCGTTGGGTTGGAATGTGGTATATGGCCACTTCCGAAAGGAAAACACTGGAATGAAGCCGATCCACTCATCATAGACGTGGCGGCACTGAACGGAACTGAATGAATACCATATGAATGGGCGCCAAATGGGAAGAATCCAGAACCAAAAGCATTGGTTTGGGAATTTCCACTCGTGGAAGGAATGGAGGTAGACCCAACTAAAGACGTGCTAGCAAAAGATCTGAATAAATAAATAGAGAGGATGGAAATAGTTCCTTCCCATTGTACAAATATTGGAGTCTGCACAGTCGTAGCACTTGTAGAAGCCATGCTTCCAGTAGTGGTCATCGAAGGTAAGTGAATAGAGTAACCTAGACTTGACGATCTATGCGTCGGAGTCCCAACGTATTGTAATACGTCTGGATGACTAGATGGTAGGGGAAAATTCGGAGCTCCTAACGACTCTGAGAGTTCCACTACCTCTATGTTATTCTCCGCTTGTAAGAGAACTCGAGAAAGAACTGGAGTGTTCCTCTCTTGTTCCGCGGAAGTGCCATGCCTTGCTAGAATACTAATGCCCTCGAGAGGAGGATCAATCCCCGATGCGTCAACTGTCGTGGGACGAATCCCACCAGTAGAATTACCTCTGCGCCTTCTAGGAGAAGGCTCTAAACATGGTGGTGAAATACCACGAAGTCTTCGAGACCGTCTAGGTGATCAGTCAGCCACTTTGAATTTTTTGTTAAGATCTAGCTAAAGACTCAAAAAATTGAAAGCTAAGCTGAATAAGAGCACAGAGAACACACTATAATGTCCCAAAAGATAACAGCTAGTCAAACAACTTCCAAGTATTTCTGCTCCAGGTGATTAAGACCAGACACCAAAATACGAGAAAGTGAATTAAGGGGCCTTCTGAAGATAGTCTGGGATGATGAGGGCCCAGGCCTATCAGCAAAGGTAACAGAGGAAGTTACGCTGACCTCCTAACAACAACCTGCACCAGTGCAAGCCCCCAAGCTTCGCAAGGGTGCCCTCCAGTAGTACTGTCGAGAGTGATGCAACGTTGACCTCAAGTGCCACAGGATTCCCCTCCGCAGCCACCTATGTAGATCCCTAGGAGTAGCAACTATGGATACCAACTCGTTGCAGAAGCCAGGTGGAACAGTCGTGAGGTAAGTTCGGACAAGTAGGAGAGGGTGTATCTCTCTTCCCTGTCTTCACAGACCCTCATCTTTAACTCCCAGATCCAGAGCTTTCCTGGTCTTCCTAACACTATTGGATTTTCACTCGTTATTCAAACTCCTATGTTTGACGTTTAAGTGGCCTTGGAGAGTTAACTCTCCACTCTCCTAATCCAAGGCCCTAAAATCCTAAAACTTGCTGGTTATGTAACTTAAAAGAAAAAATTTTAGTGAATTTTAGTTAGTGCTTGATTTTAAAATAGGCTGTTCTTTAAGTCACGGGATAACGGAAGTGAAACTAGTGGTGTTTTTTGATGCAAAAGAAATTAATAAAAACCTAACTATATGCACATGCACTTGTTTTTGTTTTTCTATGAAGAGAAATTTCTACAGGGTTCAAAGGAACTTCTAATAAAACAAACTTTTCTTTTATTTTCGTTAATTCACACTTCACACTCACAAAAGTTAACAAAGCTATGTATGCCTAAAAATATATGCAAATCTATCCTAATGCAACAAATATATGCTGATGCAAGATTCAAAACAACTCTAAAAACAAGAAATGAAAGTTGCTTTCTTATCAATTTTTATTTTGCCACTTAAAATGTCTAGATGGAATATGAGATGCTACCATTCATTTCGTCTAAAAACTAAAAACAAATTTCAAGACAAACATAATGCACTTTCATTCACTAAAAGGAAACCAAATTAAAAGCAAGTTCAAGAAAGCAAACCGAAGTTTCTCAAAAAGTTTTTCTTCAAAGCAACAACAAAAAGAGTCTTTTCAAAAATGCTCTCAACAAAACTGAAACTTTGTAATTGAAAAATAGGCAACAAACACTTTTGCAAGTTGACACAACACAATGGATGAAAACTCAACAAACATAAATGTGGTTAAAGATGCCCTTTAACAATCAAAAGCAGTAATGAAAGGTTTGGCAACAAATACCAAAAAAGACTAAAAAGACAAATTTCAAGAAAGTATCAATCAACAACTTTCATGAAACAAGGAAGTAGATGGTCACAAAAAGTGGTTTTGTCAAGCAAACAAAAAGTCACCAAAAGCAAGATTCAACACAAATATTAAGACCAATCTTTCTACCTTGATGAATCAGAGCAGCCAAGATTCCAACAAGAAATCTTGCGTGCTTTAGTAAAAAATGATGACACTTGCAACAAAAAAAACAAGACCAATACCCCTTACAATCAAAGAGAAATTGGAGCAAGATGCCTGTTGTAAAACAAACAACTAATACTGAAAAATGACTATTCCAAATTGAATCAAACCACCAAACAAACCTCTAGAGACACAAATATTTACAAATCTTGAAAATTGCAAGATATACGTGACTGTACTTATGTACAGATTGCATGTATACGCAACGGAGCCTGAGGAAACTTGTGTATACGCGGGTTTACTTCATGAAACAAGCATATATATGCTTCTGTAACTAAGAAAAACAGCGTATATGAAATATTTCAAGAAAAATAAAAAACGAACTGAAGAAACTGGCAAATCTTAGAATTCAAGAATAGACCAGACAGTAACAGCAAGAAAACAAGCAACTGAGCCTTGATTGGCTTGAAAAACACCCAAACTAGGAACAACAAGAGTGTTGTCCCCAGTGGAGTTGCCAATTCTGTTGAGGGAAATGTTCCCCTAGGGATTTTGGGTGGAAACCCTAGTAGACTGAAAGTTATCTATAAAGATAAACACACATTCACACAATGATTATGCTATTATAAGCAAATTCTATAGTGAGAGGCCAAAGCTAGCTTATTTTGTCGATGAACCAGAACCCGTTCACTTTAGTAGTTTAGAGTATATCCGGTTTAATAGTGAAGTGGGAGTAAAGAAGAAAGTGAAGTAAAGATAGAGAATAAAGCAATGACAGATAATAAAGAATCAACATCTGGAATCTGGAAATAAGCAAAAAAAGGTTGAACATATACTTGATCCTGATACTTATGAAATCGAAAGGGTTACTGCACAGGATCCGTATATACCTCTCCGATAATAAATCCATAGATAACCCGTCCTGAGTATAGGAATGAACATTACCCTGTACACATTCAGGCGCATGAAACACATTAGGCATACCTTAGGTCCTACGTTCGATAAGGTCCTTTAGGTTCCAAACCCTTCTTCAAGTCCTTTTCACTCCTTTTTCCTGCAAACAACCGATTCCAAAGAACACAACAGTATATGGACAAAGACTTATAAAGAAATCATCTTCATGTTATAAAGGAAGGTAGTTAGTTATGAACTTTAAACAACCATTCACATATGAATTCCAACATGAATATCATAAACATAAAGAGGATGTATATCAGGAACCAAGACGTGTTTCTTTATTATAGACAAACAGAATGTAAAAAAGGAGTATTTTCACCTGAGTAACCTTCCGTAGACTCCAAGCAAAGCTTCCTTCTGGATCCGTCCAGCCTCAAGCCTTTATCATATCTCCTTCCATGACTCACTCCATGATGTCGTAAATGGTGGATGAACATCAACACACAAGGAAACAAGGGTTTCCTGTACAAATGGGGGAAGTGCAGAAGGAACAAGGGTCTTCAGACCTGGTCAGGGGAAAAATCTCAGTATAATAACCTTTCTCTCTCTTCTCTCCTCCCTTAGGCCTGCCCTTTGAGGTCTTTTTATACCTCTCCCAACGTATTTTCTTAGTTGAGAGTTGGTTGGGAACAGTTGCGCCATGGGCACTAACAGGTGATCAGCAGGTAAAACTCGTGATCTCCACCTGAAATTAAGGAGTTTTAAATTTTTTTAAGTGTTTTAATACATATATGTGGGTTGGGTATATGCATACTCGCGTATACACGCATTTAAGTCAGGGAAATATCATGTATGAGGGATAAAACACTGTTTTTTAAATTTTGGACCAGGTCTAGAAAGAGGGGTTGCCCTAGGCCATGAGTGCAGCATCGCAAACCATAATAGTGAGATTTGGAGCTATAACAGTAACTATCACAAATAATTATTTGTGCGGTCGCATATCATGGTAAGTGTCTACCACACGAACCAGAAAGGAAATCATTCAATTCTTTCTCAACTTCCTCATGCATGAGGCAACTTCATAAAACTGTATCAATACCACAATGGTAAAGCATGTCACCAATGATTAGATAATCTTTGGCTTGGTAATGAATACGTCACTGTTTCAAGTGAGAGGTATCTTGTCAGAAAGTTTGGGTCTAGAAATAGATCAATATATATCCACACCATGCGTCAGATGACAAAATTAGAAACAAAGACTCATCCAATATTGATGATTCAGATTTTAAACCAATGGAGGTTGAGGGAAGGTCACATAGTAACTAAATGAAAACTAGAGATTTCTTTGATTTGGACTTCATGAATTCGAAATCAAGCTCCTATAAAATAACTATCCATTTTGAGTATTTCCCCCCAGCAATTGACATGACAAAATATGTCATACGGTTGCAATCTGAAATGACAGTTGTTTTTCATAATAGGATATAATGGTGAAATCGTTGAATAGCTTTCATAGCTGCCAAAGCTAGTTGTTCGGCATAAGAGTACTTACTTTCTATCTCATTCAGATTATGGCTCAAGTAATAAATTAGATGTTCAATCCCATTTTCTTCCAAGACTAAAACCATACCAATGGTTGTATCTACAGTGGTGAGATACAGGTAATATTCATTTTGGTAGTTTGGAGAATACATTAATGAAGCTCTAATCAAGGTATCTTTAAGAGCATCAAAGGAAGCTTGTGCAACCTGATCCCAATGAAAGGGTATCTCCTTTTTCAAAAGATGTGTAAAACCATTAGCCATCTCAACGTAATTAGGAATGAACCTCCACAGAAAGTTTGCTTTCCCTTCGAGTCTCTATAACTGTAAAAGATTTGAAGGTGGAGGAAAATCCAAAATTTCCTAAACCTTTAACGGATCGAATCGAATCCCGTCTCTAGACACTACAAATCCAAGCAATCAACTAGAACCAACACAAAACACACATTTGTGTGGATTGAGTCGTATCTTGTAGTGTTGGCACCGTAAAAATATTGCTCTTTAATGTTGCGGGTGATCAGTGTGCTTTCTTGAATGAGTAGGTAAATTGTCAAGGTAAGGTTGAACAATGTGCTTGATGTCATGGAAGGGATAATTCATTCAATGTGGCCCCAACATTCTTCAAACCAAATGGGAGTTTCCTATATGCGAATGTTCCCCATGGATAAATAAAGTTGTTTTCAATTGGTCTTTTGGGTGTATATTGATTTGATTATAGCCGGAAAAACCATCCATAAACGAAAATACTTCACATCCGGCACATTCATCAATAATTTGGTCGATAAAAGGAGTAAAATAATTTTCTTTTGGACATCCCTGATTTACATCCCTATAATTGATGCACACTCGTATTGCTCCGTGTTTCTTCATTACATGAACAATGTTGGAAACCCAGTCAGTAAGAGGAACGGGGTAAATAAAACTAGGCCACAAAAGTTTTTCAGCTTCTACTTTAATTGTATGGGCTTTCTTTGGATGAATAGGTCAAAGTTGATGTCGAACTGGCTTGACATCAAGGTACATTTTGATTTCTTGTTCAACAATACTAGAGTCAATGCCTGTCATCTCCTCGTAAGACCATGCAAAGATATCTCTAAATTCAAAAAAGGGAGTATGGTAATTATCAATTTCTAATGGAGAACAAGATTTTCCGACATGAATATTCCCTACAATATTGGGCTTGGTTGAAATATTAATAGAATTTTTTTCTTAAATATTTGACAAGTTTCGCTCAGATTCTATTGTGTCTATGAAAACTAAATTCGATATGAAAGAAATGACTGAAGGGTGGTTTAATTCATTTGAATAATCGTTAATGTCATCTAGAAGATGGGAACGATGATGATTATCTTCGCAGTTCTTCTCTTATCATCATTGATTGGATGATTCCTTCATCCGTAGAATGTATATGTGAAAAAGGATCGGAAGAACTACCGTATTCTAATGAATCGTCTACCCATACAATTGTTGAGTGCGGATTTGGGTTTGCTGCACAAGCCCGAAAAAATTGATTACTATGATGATTCAATGGGGATTAATGACATCACCTCCATATTACTATCAACTTCAACCTTGTTGGTAATCCTCCTTAAATCAAATGAGGTGGAGGAAATCATATTACAAGTCTCTACTCTTGCCACTTCCACCAAATTAGATGGTGACAATAGGTTAAAAGTACCCATTAGGGAAGGATCTTTAAAGGGACCTACTCCAACACTTTGGAGTGACAGTAGGGGTTTGTGTACCAATGGAATGCTTCCCATAGCCTATGAAATATTGTAAAGAAGTCTGGCTGATCAATGACTGTGATTCCACCCTTAAAAGGGAATGCAATAGTACAAAAGTATGTGGAAACCATAACAACCATAGCATATACCCATGGCCTTCCTAGTAAAATGTTGTAATTGAGGGGTCCATCAACTACCTCAACCTCAACAGTAATTGTTTTTCCCCCTGGTTCAATTTCCAGGTTACTCAAAATCCCATAAGGATTATATGTTGTTCCATCAAAAGATTTTAAAATGGTTAGTGATCATGACAATGGTGGTGAACCAAGTGTTTTCCAGCAACTCATTGACATAATGCAAGTAGATGCCCCCTCATCAATAATAGTTCAGTGAAAATTATTATTGAGAGATTTTACTTGAATTAGGAAGGCTAACTGCACTAGTAATTGTGGTGTATATCCTGCATGGTTAAAAACCTCAAGATTAGAATATGTAGGATCTACTCCGCCTATTGCTGATAGTAAAGCATGCTTCTCGGGGGTCAATTTTGTAACACCTCGAGTGTCGACATAACAAAAGGTGACAGAGAAAGATATTCCACTATATTATAATTATGAGCTGCTCAAGCCCGAGGGTTAAATTTCGATTTGTCCAAAACTCCCTTTGGTGGTTTTATTGTCAATTATGGTACAATAGGTGGAATATTTTCAGATGAAGTTGAAGTCAAAGGATTAGGTTGATTAGTGGCCTGATTATTTGATGATGGTGGTGGATTTCCATAATCTTTGTTTCTTTTTGACACCAAAGCTTTCTTTTGTGACTTTGTAATTGATAACATGAGTACTTGGGATGTGGAAGCATGGTTTGTCGCAACCAAATCTATCTTCAAGTTTGGAAATGGATTAGTCAACATTGTTGATGTGTTTGAAGTCTTTAAAATTTTAGAGACCTTGGAGTAGTGTGGAAAATCTATAGTAAAATTCTCATCATTATGGATTAGACATGGATAACAAGGTTTCCTTTCCAAAGCAGAGGAATCAGATGATTTCTCTGGAGGGGAATTATACTGTTTCCTTTTTCCCCTTTTTCTTGCTTCCTGGTTGCTTTGGATTTTTGCCTCTTTCATATGACACGACATTAATTTTGGAAGCAAGAGTATTTTTTGAGGCATTGGTAGTTTGATTTGTAATGGTAAGGGTTTGACTAGATGGTCTTCCCGCCATTTGTGTGCTCAAATAACTGATCACACCATTGCCAGCATGAGAGTCCTTACTCGATTGTAGAGGAGGAAGAATAGTGAAAGTTGGGTGGGGTACATTGGTAATTTTATGATAAAGTGTGTCAGAGTGTGTAAAAATCAAATCCAAGTATTGGGCAAGAGCAATTACTTGATCTTTTTTTATAACTCCACCCTTTTCCACATCCTAGGTGATTGATGGCAACAAGGATTTTATGAACCACTCAGCTAAAAGCTGATCGAGAACATATGTCTTAACCATTCGACGATGATGTCACCACTCATGAATATGATCTGATATATCGGTAGCAGTGATCTGTTTAAAGTTGGTTAGGAGTTTCGTTCCAGTCTCGTATCTGATGGGTAACTGAAAGTGGATCAAAAATCTAGTGACTAAAGTGGTGAAATTATCGCAAGAAGCTCTTGGTAAATCAATGTACCATTTAGCAGTCGAACTAGTAAGTGTTCTTTGGAAAAGGTGAATTATAACCTTTCATCATTTAAGGAGTTTGTTGAACACCATAAATGAAAGGTACTGACATGATTTCATGGGTCCTTTACAGGATTTCCATTAAATTTCAGAATGTAAGATGGTAACTTATTCAGAATTATCGGCCACCAAAGTGCATATAAAATTTGATCATTAGTGAGCCGATTTAGATATGGTAATTCTAAAGTTGCTACAAATGGAAACTATTGATTCAAGTTAGGTTGATCATACCCAAGATATGATGGAATTTCCTGAGCAATAGGCCTTTGCATACCGACATAGGGCATCTGCATTTGGTAACCTTGGTATGGTTGTTGTTGAACAAAACAAACATAAGGTGGTTGTTGATAACCAAGTTGAATGTTTGGTTGTCCATAACCTGCAAAGCCTTGTTGACTAGGGCCTTGGTAAGCTTGATATTTACCAAACTCAGGTTGAGCTTGTTGAGCAAGTCCAAATTGGGGTTGGAATTGCTGGAATTGGGATTGTTGAAATTGATGTTGCCATGGTCGTTGAATCAACTATTGTTGTTGTTGGTACAGCTATTGTTGATTTAATGGTTGTTGTTGCCCAACAATGAAAGGTTAGCTAGGTTATGAATAAAATATACCAGCGTGAGCTTGGATTAGCCCGAATAAGGGAATACTAACCTAAGGTTGCTGTTGAACCCCTGAAACAAGTGGTTGTTATACAACAACCTAAGGAATTTGAACTTCTTGACGTGAAACTTGTCGTTGCAAGGTAGAAGGATTAGTTTGTACCAGTTGAGATACAATATTTTGAACTTGTGACTGTGGTATAGTAGTAACAACAAGTGTCGTGGGAATAGCTAACACAGTTTGCATTGGTTGTGTTGGATACACAAGCCTGGGTTGAACTGGAATTTTTGGTTGCCATTGACAAACTCTAATTCTAGATCGACCTAAATACTGCGGGATATTACCATATGATGGTCCTACGGAATAAGGAGGATACGGTGAATAAGAATATTTCTCTCCACATGGTAGAACTCCAATATTTAATGGATACATAGGTCTTTGTTGACCAGATTGCCCATCTTGATATTGATATGCAGGATCAAGGTGTTGAGTTCCCATTAGAGAAGAAACATGTAAAATTCTAGTTGAGGACATGGGTGATGACCATGGTGTAGAAGCAACCCCTGAGTGGGTTCCAGATAAGGATTGGTAACCAACTGGGACAGATGGTTCACCATAAACGTGTGAGTCAGGTGTGGTAGAACACATCGAGGATGTTGCAATAGAAGATTTTGCTGCAGCTACATCAGATGATACAGTTTGAGATGTTGATGGTTATTCAGCCATAGTTAACTAACCCAAAAGTTTTCCTAAAGAATTAATTGGTACTTGAAAATAATTAGGATCAAACGGAGTAGTAAAATGAGGAGTATGAGGGTAAAGATAAAGCCTAGCTCTGAAGTGGAAAGGAGTTGTAGGTGTAGAATATTCTTCCAATTCTTCCTCTATATAAATTAGGCCTGGTGGAAGAACTTCACCGTTAGGTCTATAAAAGCTTTTTGGTGTTGATAAAGTTGAAGTTTCAATAGGTACTAATGTCCGAGGGGTAAGTGGTTGATCATCCTCCATTAAAGTAACAACTTCTCAATGTTCAATTTGGAAGTCCAGATGTTTAGGTAAATGAACAACAGTTTCATTAAGAGGTTCTTGAACAACTTCAGGTTCAGATGTAACTTCTATTTGAACTGGGATAGGTTTTGGATTAACTTCTAGTTGAACTGATTCAAGTTCAGAAGTACTTTCTTATTGAGCAACTTCAAGTTGAGGATTAACTTGTTATTGAACAATATCAGTTACTATTTCACTAGGATCAGTGCTAATGTCCTTAGGTAATTGTGAAACTTCTTCAGAAACGGATGTACCAGAAATGGTTGGAGTAACTGGAGTCTCATTAATTACCGAGATAGATGATTTAGGTAATTCAGATGAAGAACTATGAGTTCTTGATGTACTAGACTCAGTTAAGCGAAGCCACTTTGTTTGAATAGGTGTCACTTCGACTGGCAAAGGCAGTTTGCTCATTGTTCTCCACGAATGATGAGGTGAGGGTTGATATTCCTTCATGATTTCTAATTAATTTTATTATCAAAAAAGAAATAAACAAAAAGGGGTATACTAGACAAAAGGTTTACCAAGCAACTATGAACTACAAAATACCTCCTAGCGAACTAAGAAGTATGGGCAGGAAATCACCCCAAATGCTATTTTCAGTGTACCACTATTTACAACGTAGTCGACTCAGTTACTTAAGGATGGATAGCAACCTAGATTTATCCTCCCATATATACCCAAAGGTACATGGAGGCCCAGTCTGTATAAGCATTGTCTAATGCAAAACCGCACAGTGAGAGCATTCCCATATACTTTACGTACTATAACACCACCCTATATACGCAAAGGTATGTGGATGAGCTAAGATATACTCACGTACATGGAATGAGGTATCACACTCGGGATGTATTGCATACAAGTTAGTGACAGCTACCTTGTTTTATGATGCCGCAACACGTCTCTAGCCTAGAACCACTAAATTTTCTCGTTAATGACAATACTCCATTAGGTAAATTGATGTTAATTTTAAGTTGATCTTGCTTATGAATTTGCCTTTCAAGTTCACCACGTGATGTATTTTGAAATTCCTAGGAATGCAACTATCACGATAAGCATTCTTTCCATTCAATTTAACAATGAAAATACTAGCTACCTAGGGATAGAGCAATCATATTTCTTTTGATCAAAGAGCAAAGAGAACAATCTAAATGAAATTTCCCTACACTATTCCTATGAGCACACACAAACCTTTTCAATGGAACATGAATGTATTTATTTTCAATTTCATTAATGTGAATATGAACAAAAGGTAATATGCACATACAATCAACCAATCTTTCATAAGAATGAAGACTTTTATGACAGTTCTAATTCGAAGGAAGAGAAGACTTTACGACACTTTCTTTTGAATGAAGATTAATCAATCATATCCTAACTTTGAATATCGATCGATAGTGACAAAGAAAACATCAAGAAAAATTATTCAATCCAATCAAAATTGGGCTAGACCAGGAGATAACAACTGATTTTCTAAGACATAGCATTCATTGATGAATCATCAAACAATCAAACAGAGAAAAGTTGGCAAAAAATCTTTCCAAAGGTGGGAAACTGATCCTAGGAGGATCAACACAACCCAAAGTGGGAGACAGTGCACTTCAGAGCACTTTCCCTAAGCCGGGGGTGCTCTGCAGTGCACTATGTCCCTCACAAGCGTACGCTGGTGATAGTAAGCCATTTCGAAAGTAAATTTGACAGAGTTTTGACCAATTTTTCAATGTAAACAGCTGAATTAGAATCTATGAACACACATAAGGTCTACAAGGATGTATTAGGAGGTGGATAAGCTACTAGGAAAGATGATTCTTCCCCAGAGGAATCACCAATTTGTTTTGGAGAATTTAGTATCTATGGATAAATACTAATTCCCTAGATAAGTAGTTGTATCTAGAACAACAATTTAAAGTGTTTTAGACTTTTCCTATAAGAAATAGATAAGATAAGAAGATAGAAGGCCTACTTGTAGTTCCACTTTCCTCTCATCTCCCTTGTATCAATTTCGTCGCTCCTTCCCATACTTAATTCGCTTGAGAAGTACCCTATAAACACAATAGAGGACAAAAACCAATCAAAGCATACAATCTATTGAATCTAACTAAAAGGAATGAGATACAATTCACACACATAAGCATTATAAAACAATACAAAAATATGGGAAAAAACTTCAAACACTTTATTAGATAGAAGAAGGAATTACAACCACTGTTGTGTGATTCAAAGCCATTCCTCTAGTTTGGATCCCATCCACATCACATCAAAAGCATGACAAAATTGTAGTATCACAATACTTGTTTCAAAGCCAAATATCATAGGAGCATTATCTCCTTACAATTCAACATAATCCAAGCCCTAATCACTTAGGTGAGTGGTCAATTTATAGGAAGATGAAGGAGGTTTTTTCATTAATGGTGGCATTGAATGGCCTTCCATACTTAGATTTAGTTCCATGGAGGAAGGGATGAGAGGATAGGATGCACCTTAACTCATTCCTCATCCATTTTCGAGCTTATAGGAGCTGATAAGGGAGGGAAACTTCTATATCACTCCAAAATATAAGAATATTACACAAACCCTATGTGAATTTCGCTCATTCTCGCCCAACGTAGGTGAAAGGAAGCCCAAGTGCTCTATAGAGCACCCTAGAAGTGGACTTAACTGCTTTGCAATGCAACTTCATAAGGGCTTACTTGCCCTAGTCCCTCTAGAGGCTATTTCTTGATGTCTTCAAGTCATGAAACTGTCTGGGAAGGAGGCATTCAAAGGGGTGACTTGTTTAGGGCATGAAGAAACTAAGATTAGGGTTTGTAGAGCCCTAAAACACTAATCTAGATGTTGGGATTTCATGTACCCAAATGCATCTGTAACACTTCCTTTGCACATGTGGAGGTATTAGCCCTGAAACAAACCCATAAACGACACCAAAACCTTATCTCTTCGTTGGTTATATTCGCACTTCTTATTGCAAAACGACTTAACTAAGTTAGCTTGTCCACAAATGGGTTGAGTTTCCCTATATATAATGTTTTTTCCACCAAAAACGCATGCTAGGAAGTGTTAAGGAGTGTTAGGGAAACACAAGGGAGAAATAGGTGAAAATAATCCATGCAAATGAATCATTAAGAGTTTGTGACAGGAAGTGTCACTGAGTTCCAAGTGTGCTAAGGAGGGAGTGATAATGTATGCTTGGTAGTGTTAAGGAATGTTAGAGGCCGGGGAGACATGCCAAGATGTGGAAGATTCTTGGGTGTGCCAATGCATGAGATGGAGTGTTATGGAGTTCCAGGGAAACACAAGGGAACACAAGTTTAAAATGCATGTAAATGAATGAATAAGATTATGTGACAAGGAGTGTCAATGAGTTCTAGGTGTCTTAAGGAGGGAGTGACAAGCTATGTTTGGTGGTACCAAGGAATGCTACAGTGATAGCGCGACATGCCAAGATGTACCAAGTGCCAAGTGCCAAGGTGTGTCAATGTGTGCCACGGAGCATTAGGGAGTGAGACAAAAATAAAAAGGAGAACTAATTCAAAATCCATGGAAATGAATGAATAAAAGTGTGTGATAGGAAGTATTAGTGATTTCCAAGTGTGCTAAGGAAGGAGTGACTAAGTTATATGCTAGGTAATTCCAAGGCATGCAAGAGTGCCAACGAATATATAGGAGTGGTACAATGTGCAAGGGAGTGTTAAAGCATGCCAAGGAATGCAAGTGATGCCACCACATGCCACATAGTGTGAAGGGATTGTTAGGCATGCTGGGTGCTATGCCATGTCAAGGTGTAAACTATGCTGCTTAGTTGTTTTATGGCTGGTGTGCCCCAACATTGTAGCAATAATGCTGCAACTCCTGGGACTCCCTTCTTTAATTTTATCAGCCCGGTAGTTCGTAACAAACTTGGAAGCGATAGTGTTGTATGCACAAGTACTAGCTCTTTCCGCAGCTGTCACTTGGTCAACTGACACAAGTCCACTAGGGGCTTAAGCCAACTTCTATGAGCTCTGAGAAGAATATTTTTAACTGATGGATGAAAGCTAACTCAAAGGAAGCTAATCTACTTGCAGAAACAAACTGAAAAGCTGAAAGGAAATGCAAACCCTAGCAAACCCTAATTTTACCAGCTAGCCCTACTGATGTGAAAAAGAGGATGAAAGCTAATAAAAGAGATGCCATTGACTTCTAGGAAGGTAAAATGCACATGTCTAAGTTATAACTATCTGAAGAAAACATATTTTTGTATTTTCGAATAAGTTGTCGGAATTATCATGCATGTGCTTTCACTGTTTTTGACTAGACAGAGGTGGATTGGTGAGAGGAAATGCTTGGAAGAGGTCGAGAAGGTTCAGAGAGGGTTTAAGGGGTCCCTAGCACCCTTCCAGAGAGTTTCACAGAGTTTGGCTATCAAGAAACTGCATTCGTGAGCTTCTACAGGAAGTCTGCAGGGGTTCTACAGGATGTTTTGGAATTTCTACAAGATGTTTCGCGATCTTCTACAGGATGTTCAGAAATGGGATTTTGGAGCAAGGATGGAGGGAAAAAGGTGGAGGAATGAGTATGGAGGTGAAATAGGGGTGTAGGTGAGTTCAAGACTTGGTGGATGGAGTGGAGGAGTGGCGCGGATGGTTAGATTTGTTCAAGGAGAGATAAGGCAATGCTACGTAATAATATGGAAAGTAGGTCAACATGAGGGAACGTGGAAAAGGTAAGGAAAAGATCTGAAATGTAGGATGAAGCAGGTAGGTATGAAGGAGTATGGACAGATGGAGAAGTATGATAGGTGCTCTGCAATTTATTTTTCAAACTGAACAAACAAACACTTAGAAAACCTATGACCTAGTTATGCCAACCTAATCTGATCTACCTAACAATAAAGTGAATGAACAGAAGATTTATTTGCAAGGAAACCATGTATATTAATTATGAAATGAAGCATTCAAATATCTGAACATGTAACCAACTTTTGCAAACAAAAATAGTTCACTAGTGATTGCATGGCAAAGCAAAAATAGTGTTTTTTGGGGCAGCAAGGTCACTTTGATCCCAGCCCCTGATCCTATGAGGGAGAGGTGAAACCAAAGGAGCTCGTTGGCCTTTTTCTAGAGCGTTTTCCCTGTTGATATCCTACCAACTTAATCTAAACATCAGAAGCTACTTTAACCATAAAAAACAACTTAAATAACAAGACAAGATTTAAATCTAAATAGCAGATTTTATTCTAAGAATGTAGCAAAGACACATAAAAGTAAACAAAGGAGGTATTGGGCACTTGAGATGGGCCCAAGCTCAATAGCTACAACCTCCTAAGAGAGATTAGAGCTGGTGCAAAGCTAGATTCATCTTGATTGATCAAAAGAATAGTTGCATTCCAAAACATGTTCACAAGGAAAACTTGAAAATGAGCTGAAATGCAGAGCTAAACTACTGCAAAAAAAATGACTAAAATCGAACTACAAACTAGCTAACTTCTACCTACAAAGTGGCTAACTACTGGCTAACCCAAATGAGGCCCTAAGCCTTCTTATTTATACAAATTGAGGACCCCAACAGTCCTCCTAAACTTTAGGGACTCGGCTGCCCAAAACTTGCAGTTAACATTAGTCCTACTTGACTTGCTTGGCTACCCTTGTGATAATCGATTTGGTGGCCCTTGAGCTCCAAGCTGATGGTGGAGAATTTGAGGTAAGGGCCCATAAATGAAGGGGACATCTTCCTAAAAATCTTCTCCACGAATTTGGCTGCCAAGTGCTCATTTAAACCTTTGATTTCTCTCCAAATTGACCAAAAAGACGGCATAAAGCACACATTAGACTTGTTGGCATAATGACTAACCCAATTCACTCTATTAGCATAAATATAATAAAAAACATGCAATAAACTAATGAGAATGGTGGATTAAGTCAAATTAGGAGGTTGAATGAGCCCATATAATTATCCATTTTTGGGGCTCGTCATCACCCCTTACTGAAAGTGTTGCTCATTCTCTGAGCACTAATCTATCTCCTCCTCTTTGATGGCCTTGGTGGCCTCCCTGTCATGCCAAGCTCCTGAAGTGATGTCCTCTTCTCGGTCATGAAACCATGCTTTTCTCTCTGCTTCTTCCCACTGCCTGTGCTCCTTTTCCTAGATAATTCTCAACTTCTTGTAGAACTTTCTTAGTTTCCTGTAGAACTATCTTTGAGTCCATCATCTTAATTGTCTCTCTCTAGGTGAATACTTTTGGCTTCCTCATTCATAGATGATGGATCTCTTTGAAGAAGACTCCTCCTTTTGTTTCGTTGTTGTGTTCTTAATGACAATTGGCTCCTTTGACTGTGGCTGGGGTCTACCTGCTTTTACCTTCATGCTCCTTCTTGCCTTAAAATACATGGAAGTCTCCCTTTTTCGCTTCCCTTTTTGTTTAGGAGATGTGCTCAAGGTAGCCAGCACAGCTGCTGCCTCCCTGGCTAAAATCTCGGGTGATTTCTCCTTTTTGTTCCTCTATTTCCATACTTCTTGTAGAAAGTCTTGTGTTGACTATTTTCTGGTTTCCTGTAGAAACTACTTTCTGGCTTCCTGTAGAAATTGTCTTGATTGTTTCGGTCTGCTCGGCTGGGGGTGTCTTTCCTTTAAATTGTGGTGTGGTTGCCTTGGTTGTGACAAATCCCATTTGGCTTTCTTGGCCTTTTTTCCAACCTTTTTTCCTTTTTCGCCCTCTCTGTTCTTGCTGGTGTCTCCTTTTCTGTCTCATGCTCAGCGGTCATGTCAAGTTCCTCTTTTTCCTTCTGTTCTTGCCCTCTGTTTGAATGTCTTGTGCTCCCTCATCAATGTTCTTTTCAATTTCTTCAGTTGGCATGGTGTTGAGTTTGTATTTTAACAAAAAAAAAGAAAATTCTCAAGTGGAAAAAACACAGTCAATCACTGAAATAGAGGACAACTGAATTCAGTTTTTTTTTTAACCTAAGAAGGAATTTTTCGTGTGCTCTTTACAACATCAAATGGCAGTAATTCCCTTGTGTTAAAACTATTGTCACCTCGAATTGGTATGTCTGTTTATGAAAGAAAAGTTTCATAGATCAGCGCATAAGGACACTGATTTTCTCACACATTGATAGATATGTAAATTCGTGTTTTTCCACACACAGGTTGGTCTACTGCATGTCTTCCTTGCAAGGGAATTTTTTATTTTCTTATTTTCTTTTTAAAACTGATCAGGAGATTTGGGAAGGAGAATAAAAGAATGGGTAAACTCATTGAATCATGCAGGCAGACTTCCATTGTTCTCAATGCACAGGCAGACTTTTTACTCTCATTTTTCAATTTAATGTCGTGTTCAATTCACCATTTTGCACCAACAAATCATGCACAAAGAAGTTTCCATGATCCTACCTCATTCTTAGCTTGAATTTCGCTGAAAATCCCAGGTTTTCTTTCTACATGGTTGTTTTCTGTATAAGACTTCCTGTAGAAACACCTGTAGAGCGCCCCTGCACCTCCGAGCAAACCTGATATGCAACAAAATCTTAAAGACAGGTAGAGAAACTAGTGGAGGATGACTAGTTAATCATTTTGTTTAAACTTTAGTTGAGGATGTGGCAAGTGCAAATGAACAACAGTGTGTGAATTTCAGCGGAGCGTTCTTTAATTGGTGCGTGACTTGTGGTGAGGTGACAAAAATGTGCGCTGGCCCATGCAGATGGCAGTGTTGTCACGAAACATCCTGTTTCCTACCTGTGATCACTCCATCAATTACGCTGAGGTTTAAATAGCCAACACTCCCTGTTGTTTTAATTTTCACTTGAGTCGACTGTCCACGTATATTACATGACTTCCGGCTGAGCGGTAGAGAAGGCAATTTCAAGTTAACCTTACTAGATTTGTGGCTTAATCCCGCCATTCCATTCGTTCATGCAGTTTTTAAATTAGATTTATGCAATAGAGAAATGAGTTTTAGTCACATACCTGGGAGTCGAATGGTTTTTGTGAGGCGCTGTGGCCTTTCATTTGCTGCATGCACTAGTTTTTGTGGTTGCATGATGGATTGGTGGCTAATTCATGGTTTTTTTCCTTATGTAGGTGTCTTCTGGCCAGATCTACGCTGCAAGAATTTGTTTCCACGTTCAGATCTACACCCTCAAGCTGCTGATGTTGAATTTTCATAGGACATAAACTTGTTTTTGCCATCGCTCCCGAACGATAGACTGGATTGATTTGAAACTTTCTGAGCATGTTCTTGTCATCATTATGCACCTCCCGTAGCAAAATTGCGATCAATGGATGCACAGATTTTGAGAAAAATGGGAAATGGCTGAATATTAGAGAGATCAGTTTGTCGGAAACCATGCATCGGAATTGGCTAAAACTATTTGGGTAGGTTACTATAACCAATATGCATCTCCCCATGAAACAGGTTTTGAAACGGATGCACGTATATGGAGAAAATGCAAAAATGGCTGAAGGTGATGGAGGCTGATTTCTTGGAAACTGTGCACTAGAATTGGATGAAATTGCTTGGGCATGTTGCCATCATCCCTATACAACTCCCTATAAAATGATTTTGTAAAGGGATTCACGGTTTTCAAGTTATGGAAAAAAACAAATTTTGTTCTATGTATTTTTTCTTCAAAGCATTCTGCAAGTTTTTGCATGCTAAAAAAACTAAGCTTGGGCTGTGATGCAAGCATGGAGATGATGGAGGAGGAGTTTCAAGATTGCAAGAGGACTTCTAAACCCTTGAGGAAGCTATCATGTTAGCCAAACTACCTTTTTGAAATCCATTTTTAGCTTCTTGTAATTTCTACAGGAACTCCTTGTAGAAAACACAGTTTTCATAAAAGAAGCACAATGAGGTGGAAAAAATGATGGAAAAGGGTGAGGAATTGAAACATGGATGCTTATAGGCCTAACCAATAGATTCCAAGATTTAGATTCCCTTCCAAAATCGAATCTAGCTCGCCTGAAGGTTGTACAGGATGTTTCCTGTAGAAATACAGAACTTCCTATAGAAACGCCTGTAGCTTCCTGTAGAAAGCCCAGAACTTCCTCTGTCTTTGTTTTGAGCAATCCTCCTGACCTGCAATGTCCTTCTTGCAACCTGCAATTATTCAATGGAAATTAGGTTTACTTTTTCCTTTTCTCTTTTCTTCTTTTTTTTCTCTTTTTTTTGAAAACAACTAGGGCGCCTCATGGAGGTTTTCACCCTAATTGCCTGCCCTAGGCGCCTCCAAGGGAGGTTTTCACCCAAGGATCTTATTCTTTTGTCTTTTCTCCTTTTTCCCAACCCATTGACCTTCTCATGGAGGTTTTCAATCAATGAGCCAATCTGAGGCACCTTCGAGGAGGTTTTCACCTTAGATTTTTATTTTCTTCTCATTTTCGTTTTTTCTCTTTTTATTTTTTCTTTTTTTCTACCCTACCCTACATGAAAAACAAAATTGTTCTCAAGTATAAGAATACTTCCAATGGAGCCATGTGCACATCAAGATTAGAGACAAAATGATGTGGAGGCTTGAAATGCATGCTTTGACAGCTATTCGGATTTCAGAGACCAAATGATCTGACTTTGAAGGGATCAAACATAGTTGAGGAAGAGAGTACTGCTGCAACTTAGTGACCATCTGAAACCATATCTCAGTGTAGCTCTGATATCCTTGGTCCTTTTGCTGATCTAGATCATGTTCCATGTCACCTTCTACCATGACTTTCTCATCTTCCTCTTTTTGTTGATCGTTCTCTTGAATACATGGAGGATTTGATGGTAACCAAGAGGGAGATTTCTCGATCTCTGATTCTGATCTCTTCTCTTCATCAAGTGCAGCCCATGGTTCTTTGAACTTTTCTTTTGAATCTTCTTTTGCCTTTGGTCCTTCAATGTTGTCAATATAATCTCTGTTTTGCAACACTCTTCCTGAGCTTTGGTGAAGATCATTGAGCTCAAGAGGAGTCATTTGGACATGTTGTGTCTCAGCATAGCAATTGTGTTGAGCTGCTCCAATGGGCAGGTTTGGGAATGGTGGTATGGGTAGTTGAGTGGGGGTGTATCTTTGAGATGGATGTGGATGGGATTGTGGTTGGGCAGGTGGTGGAGGCAAATGAACAGGAGGAGATTTTTAATGGGGCCTCCACCCCTGATGAGGTGCATTCCACTGAGGCTATGGTTGAGCATAAGAGTGAAATGAATGAGCAACTGGTTGAGCATAATATGGATCTGTGAAGGAACAATGAGGAGGTGTGAACTAGGAAGGATGAGCATGGGGACCCCAAGAAGGCATGAAAGTGGCTTGATAGGGGTCGTAATAGGTCTCAGATGTCCCTTGCATTCCCTGCTGGTAAGGTATGGGTCCATGTGGCCTCCTTTGGTTTATGAAATAGAGTGATTCAGTGGCTCCTTTGGTTCTCTGATATGCAACTTTAAGTCCAGGCAAGGAAGGGCACTGATATGTAGGATGGTATACTTCACAGACGAAACACACTTCTATGGAGTGCAATGGAGATTCATGCCTAGGATGCTCTCTTGTGCACCTGGGACAAAAGATGGCCAAAGCCCTCTTGGCTTCCTCTTTCTTCCTTTGGATCTGTAAGGTATCTAGTTGCATGGCAAGAAACTGCTTCATCTCGCTCTTGAAATCTTCCATCAGATTCTCACATTCACCTCTAAGGATTGAGTTGGAAGAAAAAGTATTGCTCTCAACATTTCTGCTTGTAGCCATTTGCTTAAGAGGAATGTTTTCTTCTTCTTCTTCCCTAGAGGTTCTTTAAATATACCTTGATGTCTGCCCAGGGGTTATTTAATGACAACCATCAAAGAAGAGAGAAGGTTGGCTGTGTGAAGCAGTGGGGATGTTGTGCAATCATTTTTTTGAATTATCTCTACTCCTACAAGGCATGAAAGAAAATCTTTTTGGTTGATTTTTGCTTCTTTTCTTTTCTGCTTATACTTGCAAAACTAAAATAGATTGAACTGCAACTAACTATCTTGCTGAAATGAAAATGCGGAATTGAAATGAAAGAAGGAAAGGACTAATCTATTTTGCTCAAATGAAATTGCAGGAATGAAATGCTAAGCTACACTTGCAGGATGGAAATTGCGGAATTGAAATGCTAATCTACGCTTGCAGAATTGAAATTGCAGAATTGAAATGCTCATCTATGAAAGTAGGAAATATCTAATCTACGCTTGCTAAAATGAAATGAAAGCAAGAAATGTCTATTCTACTTTTGCGGAAATGAAATTGTAGAATGGAAATGAAATAAACTACTTAGCAGAAAGTTGTAGTAGAAAATAGAAGAATAGCAGCAATCACCAATACTCTTACGCTTCCCCGGCAACGGTGCCAAAAAGAGTGGTGGGCAGCAACTCCTGGGACTCCCTTCTTTAATTTTATCAACTCGGTAGTTCGTAACAAACTTGGAAGCGACGTTGCTGTATGCACAAGCACTAGCTCTTGCCGCATCTGTCACTTGGTTAGCTAGCACAAGTCCACTAGGGGCTTAATCCAACTTCTATGAGCTCTGAGAAGAAGATTTTTAACTGATGGATGAAAGCTAACTCAAAGGAAGCTAATCTACTTGCAGAAAGAAACTGAAAAGCTTAAAGGAAATGCAAACCCTAGAAAACCCTAATTTTACCAGCTAGCCCTACTGATGCGAAAAAGAGGATGCAAGCTACTAAAAGAGATGCCATTGACTTCTAGGAAGGTAAAATGCATGTGTCTAAGTTATCACTATCTGAAGAAAACATCTTTTTATATTTTTGAATAAGTTGTTGGAATTATCATGCATGTGCTTTCACTGTTTTTGACTATGCAGAGGTGGATTGGCGAGAGGAAATGCTTGGAAGAGGTCGGGAAGGTTCAGAGAGGGCCTAAGGGGTCCCTAGCACCCTTCCAGAGAGTTTCATAGAGTTTGGCTACCAGGAAACCTCATTCGTGAGCTTCTACAGGAAGTTTGCAGGGGTTCTACAAGATGTTTTGGAATTTCTACACGATGTTCTGCGATTTTCTACAGGATGTTCAGAAATGGGATTTTGGAGCATGGATGGAGGGAAAAAGGTGGAGGAATGAGTATGGAGGTGAAATAGGGGTGTAGGGGAGTTCAAGACTTGGTGGATGGAGTTGAGGAGTGGCGCGGATGGTTAGATTTGTTCAAGGAGAGATAAGGAAATGCTACACAATAATATGGAAAGTAGGTCAACGTGGAGGAACGTGGCAAAAGTAAGGCAAGGGTCTGAAATGGAGGATGAAGCAGGTAGGTTGGATGGATTATGGGCAGATGGATAAGTATAATAGGTGCTTTGCAAGTTATTTTTCAAACTGAACAAACAAACACTTAGAAAACCTATGACCTAGCTATGCCAACCTAATATGATCTAGCTAACTGTAAAGAGAATGAATAGAAGCTTTATTTACAAGAAAACCATGTATATTAACTATGTAATGAATCATTGAAAGATCTGAACATGTAACCAACTTCTGCAAATGAAAATCGTACACTAGTGATTGCATGGCAAAGCAAAAATAGTGTTTTTTGGGGCAGCAAGGTCACTTTGATCCCAGCCCCTGATCCTATGAGGGAGAGGTGAAACCAAAGGTGCTCGTTGGCCTTTTTCTAGAGTTTTTTCCCTACTGATATCCTACAAACTTAATCTAAACATTAGAAGCTATTTTAACCATAAAAAACAACCTAAATAACAAGACAAGATTTAAATCTAAATAGCAGATTTTATTCTAAGAATGCAGCAAAGACCCATAAAAGTAAACAAAGGAGGTACTAGGCACTTGAGATGGGCCCAACCCCAAGAGCTACAGCCTCTTAAGAGAGATTAGATCTGGTGCAAAGCTGGATTCATCTTTATTGATCAACAGAATAGTTACATTCCAAAAACTCTCCACAAGGAAAACTTGAAAATGTGTTGAAAAACAGAGCTAAACTACTGCAAAAAATGACTAAAATTGAAATACAAACTAGCTACCTTCTACTTACAAAGTGACTAACTACTGGCTAACCCAAATGAGGCCCTAAGCCTTCTTATTTATACAAATTGAGCACCCCAACAGTCCTCCTAAACTTTAGGGACTCGGCTGCCCACAACTTGCAGTTAACAACAATCCTACCTGACTTGCTTTGTTGCCCTTGTGATAATCGATTTGATGGCCCTTGAACTCCAAGATGATGGTGGATAATTCGAGGTAAGGGCCTATAAATGAAGGGGACACCTTCCTAAAAATCCTCTCCATGAATTTGGTTGCCAAGTGCTCATTTAAACCTTTGATTTTCTCTCCAAATTGACCAAAAAGACTGCATAAAGCACACATTAGACTTGTTGGCATAGTGACTAACCCTATTCACTCTATTAGCATAAATATAATAAAAAACATGCCATAAACTAATGAGAATGGTGGATTAAGTCAAATTAGGAGGTTGAATGAGCCCATATAATTATCCATTTTTGGGGCTCATCAATGGCCATGGTTAGATGCGAGCCTTGACTTGGTAACTTGTTATGTGGCATGATTTAAGATTGGACATGAGTAGCCAAAGATGAGTTATAGGCCATTCTTAGGTGAACAAGGCATAATATAGTTGTAGTAATTGCAAATTGGTCAAGATGTTGTATTTGAGATAGAGTTGGTTGGTTCCCACTTCTTAAAATAAATAAGGGTAGTTATGAGGGCATGATAGCTAAGGAGTGGCAGGCCATGCCAAGGAATGAAAAGGAATGCTAACACATTCTAGAAAATGTCAATGCATGTCAAGGAATGTTGGGGAGTGTCAGGGAATCACAAGGAAGGACTAGGTCAAAGTGCACGGAAATGAACGAATAAGAGTGTCTTCCAAGGAGTGAAATTGAATTCTAGGTGTCCGAAGGACGAAGTGTCTTAGGAGAATTTCAGAATATGACTTGCAATAGGTAATCCTATGATTTTGATATGGGCATGGATGAAGAAGTTTTAGAGAAGGGAGACTTTACGTTAAGGACAACACTATTTTTCAATCACATGGTTCGGTTCCCAAGTCGCAAAAAAGGTAAGGCTATCTATGAGGGCATGAAAACTAAGGAGTGCCAAAGTGTGCAAGGAATGCCAAGAAGTGATAACACATGTTAGAAAGTTCCAAGGCACGTTAGGAATTCCAACACATTCCATGTGCTAAGGTATGCCAAGATGTGATAGGCGCTAGGGTGTGGCACCAATGCATGCTAGGGAGTGCCAAGGAAGCACAAGGGTGGAAAGTTTCAATTGCTTGGAAATGAATGAAGATGGGTGTGTGATCGGGTGTGTTAGCAAGTTTTGGGTGTGCTAAGGAGGGAGTGACAAGGTATGTTATGTAGTTCTAAGGCATGATAGAGTGTTAGGAAAACATGTTGAGATGTGCCAACTGGTAGGGAGCTCCAATGTGTGCCAAGGAGTGTTAAGGAGTCTAGGGAAACAAAAGGGAGAGCATGATCATAATGCGTGGAAATGAGTGAATAAGACTGTGTGATAAACAGTGTCAGTGAGTTCCAACATGCGCCATTTGCACTAAGTATCATGCTACAGAAAGTTGTCCATCTCTTCTTGGATTAAAAGAAGTTTTCTTGGAATTAGAAGGGGAAGTGGAACCAGTATATCTACTGAACCAGCATTGTTAATGGCAAACACGTCTGACAAGTATGCCTACAGAACCATATTCATTCCTTCCTTCCTCACAATTTAATTCTTAGTAGTATTTAGGGCTAGCATGGTAGAACCAACCACCTTTCTCTACGTGGCCACCTCAAGCATTTTCTATGTCATCATGGCCCAGCTAATCATATCCAAGTAATAATTGGCCAAATTTCTCTTACCCTCCACCATTCTAGTAGAACATCCCATATTCCTCTCAATGGTCTCCTTCTACCTCACAAAATAAGAAGTGGAAAGTAAATTGGCAACAATCCGTAAACCAACCTATGGGAACAGTTCCTCTGCCTTAACCAACCTTACCAACACCTTACACATTGCAACAAAATCCTCAACCTAATATATGACCCCAACTCCCAGCTTAACCCAACCCAAATCCTAGCAAAAACAGACTGATCCAATCAATACAAATTATTGAGAGTCTATACCCTAAAGTTGACTTGAGAGAATGTAATGAACTTAAGTTAAGATCTTGACACATAATTGCTCTAGATGAGGGAAAAAAATTGCAACTTGAAGTTAAAGAAATGCATCTGAATAAGCCTTTGACTATATATGACTAGCAAATAAAATAAGGAGGAGATACAATCAGGAAGAAATATCTTGAGCAAATTATAATTACTTCTCCCTTGTTCCCAGAAAGATTGACAATACCTCGACCAATTGAATATCTTGACTTTGATCTTCTGGGTGAACTTAAAATATCTGGATAAAAATATCCCTCCTCCAGGCCATTCAAGATATTCCAATATATGCTAAAACCATTAATGAATTGTGTGCAAAGAATCATATGAGAAAAACAAAAATAACACCAACTATCCATGTCATTGGAACGTTGTCTGATTTATTACTAGGAAAAGAGACACCTGTAAAATATGAAGACCTGAGGAATCTCATTGTCACAGTCCAAATAAATGGCCTATCCTTTCCCAATGCTTTAGTTGACCTAGGGGTAGCCATTAAAATTCTTACAACAGAAATTTGTGAAGTGCTTGGCATCACAGACTTAGAACCAACCGCTACCTTGTTGGAACTAGCTGACCATTCAGTCATTAGGCCAGAAGGAAAATTACAAAATGTGATGGTTTCAATGGACTCTTGGGAATATCCGGTAGATATTTTTATTATTAACCCCAGAAATTGGCTAGATAGACATCCCTTAATACTGGGAAGGCCTTGGCTAGCAATAGCCGATGCTTATATAGGCTGCTGAATAGGAAGTCTGACCATAACCAGAGGAAATTATGTAAAGAATCTAACTTTATACCATCCTGCTCAGCCAAGCCTAACCATTGTAAAAACTAAGAAAGAACCAATATCATATTTAAAAGAAAATATTCATTTACCATTCACTGTGGCAGATGCTTTTGAATTCAAAAACCAAATAGAAGACGATGTCATTAACACCTTTATCAATCACCCTGCTGTAGTGTCTAATTTGAGATGTCACATGATTGAAGTAGTCCTTGATAATGAAATTGAGTAAGATTCCTTGAGAGACATTAATGACCAACCGATGCCAACAACCATCATCTATAATAGCAATCCTATTAAAATTGAGCAAGAGACAATCCTGAACATTAACGGTAATCTAAGTAACAACCAGCAACATAAACCTATCCAAGTCCTTAGGAAATATAAAGGGGCTTTTGCATGGGCCTACATAGACATGAAAGGGATTGACCCTTAGTTATGCATGAACCACATCTACACTGAAAAATATGGAAGCCCCATGACAACCACAACGTAGATTAAATCCTCATCTAGAGGATATTATGAAAGAAGAGCATAAAAAACTATTATATGTGAATTTCATTGATCCTATATCTGACAGTAAATGGGTTTCTCGATTAGTATCTGTCCTAAAAAAGAATGGAAAATGGAAGATATGAATTGAATATAGAGAACTCAACAAAGCAACACAAAAAGACCATTTTCCCCTTCCATTTATTGACCAGGTCCTAGATACACTAGTAGGAAAGAAATTCTTCTCTTTCTTGGATGGCTTCAGTGGCTGCCACCAAATTAAAATTTCCGCTGAAGACCAGGATAAAACTACTTTCACTTGCCCCTGGGGAACAGTTTCCTACAGGGTATTGGCTTTTGGATTGTGCAATGCACCTGCTACATTCCAAAGAGCCATACTCAATATTTTTGTAGAATTGATAAATGAAGTATTGGAGGTGTACATGGATGATTTCACACCCTATGGAGATGACTTTGATTAGGCATTACAGACATTGGAGAAATTCCTAGAATGGTTTATTGGTACTAGGTTATGCTTAACTCATGAGAAGTGTCATGTGATGATGACAGAGGGCTTGATCCCGGGTCATTAAATTTCAGCACCTAGAATTTAGGTAGATCCAACAAAGATACAAGTAATCCTCTTATTATCTACTCCTTGCACTCAAATAGAGGTACGTAGTTTTTTGGGATTTGCTAGATATTATCATATATTTATAAAAAACTTTTCACAAATTGTTGCAACTTTATATGCCTTGATAGGAAACATTTATTTTATATGGACTGATAAATGTGACACTACCTTTACAGATCTAAAATGGTTAGTATTGACAACACCAGTATTACGAGGCCCGAATTGGGATATAGCCTTCCAGATTTCATTAGATACATCAGACACAACCATTGTAGCTGTTCTTGGCCAAGAAGAGGACAAGAAACCTTATGCTATATATTATATCAATACAAACCTAAATCCTACTAAGTTGAATTACACAACAATAGAAAGGAGTTTCTAGCTGTTATTTATGCTATCAACAAATTTAGACACTATATAACTGGATACCCTATATTTCTATATATTGATCACTCTGCCATTAGATATTTAGCCAATAAACCAATTACAAATGGAAGAGTGACTCGTTGGTTACTACTTTTGTATGAATTAAACATAACTATAAGGGATCAACTAGGGAAGGAGAACCTCGTGGTGGTTCTGAGTGCCAAGAATAGATGATACAGTGGTAGTAGAGCATCTATTCCCAAATGAAAATTTGTTTACTATGGCTATAAAAATGCCATGGTACGTAGATGTAGCAAACTAATTAGCACTGGGAAAATTGCCCAAACATCTGACACCCAGTGAAAGGAAATTTATTGTGCAGTGTAGCACTCATTTCTCCTGGATTGGAGGATACCTTTTCCACACAAGAGATGATATTCACATCCGTAGGTGCATTAGGAAGGATGAAATTTATGATATCTTATGAGCCTACCATGATGGACGTTGCGGTGGACACTTTGCAGATTGTAGAAATGGACATAAAATTCTATAGATGGGCTACTACTGGCCCACTATTTTTAAAGATGCTAAGAAATTTGTCCAAGCATCTGATAGTTGCCAAAGGATGGGCCACCCTAGCCAATCTAATGAAATTCCCCTACATCCACAGTTGGTGATAGAACCCTTTGAGCATTGGGCATTAGATTTTGTTGGGTCTTTCAAACCACCATCCAGCCAAAAACCATATATATTGGTCACAATGGATTACATAACTAAGTGGGCGGTAGCAATAGCGTTACCAAGGGCAACATAGGAAACTATTATTAATTTTCTTTCCAAAATTTTTGTGCAGTATGGCTTACTAAGAGAATTAATTACTGATTGGGGACCATAGTTGGAGAGTACCAACAAGGTTATCGAAGCTATTCTAACAAAGGCAGTCTCATCACATCGACGAGACTAAACTGATCGACTACCAGAGGCCTTGTGAGTGTATTGTACAACTTGGAGAGAAACTACTGTATACTCTCCGCATCAACCTGTATTTGGTAAGGAACCCATTTTCCCATAGAATTTGAGATACAAACACTAAAGACAACCCTTGAAGTGGAATTGGATTTAACTGAAGCCTAGGTTAATAGGTTACAGTAGATGAACGAATTAGATGAAATTTGGTTACTAGGTCTACAGAGTATGACACTTATTCAACAACAAAGAGCCAAATGGCATGATGCCCTGACTAATAAAAAGACATTTCATGAGGGTGACTCAACACTTCTTTACGATTCTAGGTTTCAAGACTTCCCTAGCAAACTGGAGACTAGATGATTAGGCCCATCTGAGATAAAGAAAGTACACAACAATGGCACTCTTACGTTGGCCAACATTGATGGGTTTGGTTCTTCTTTTAAATCAAACCGGAATTGGGTGTACCTCTACAAAAAACCACTTACCAGAGAATCTTTATATTAGCAGATACGTGAGGACCCCACCATGCAAGTTTTAGCTGTAGAAGGAAATCCTTCAGCAACTTCATATTTATAAATTTTATTTTATCTTTGTAAAATATGTAAATATTATTTCTGATTTGATTTTCTTTTTCTCATTTTCTTTACTTGTTTTGTTGCTTAGTTAATTGAACAATTGTTGTTCAATCTATTGAACAACACTTTCTTTATTTTTGTTGTTTTGTTGTTCAATCTATTGAACGGCTGTTGTTCAATCTATTGAACAACTATTGTTCAATCTATTGAACAACAATTTCTTTCTTTTTGTCATTTTGCTATTCAGTTAATTGAACAATTGTTATTCAATCCATTGAACAACTATTGTTCAATCTATTGAACAGATGCTATTCAATCCAATTGAACAACACTTTCTTTATTTTCATTGTTGTTGTTCAATCTATTGAACAACACTTTATTTATTTTCATTGTTTTGTTGTTCAATCTATTGAAAGACTGTTTTTAAATCTATTGAACATCTATTGTTCAATCTATTGAACAAATTTTGTTCAATCTATTGAAGCGTTGCTATTCAATCCAATTGAACAACACTTTCTTTATTTTCATTATTTTGTTGTTCAATCTATTGAATAGCTGCTATTCAATCCATTGAACAACACTTCTTTTCTTTTTATGTTGTTTTTTTGCTCAATGTATTGAACAAATGTTGTTCAATCTATTGAACAACACTTCTTTTTGTGTGGTTTTGTTGTTCATTTAATTGAAAAACTACTGTTCAATCTATTAAACAGTTGTTGTTCAATATATTGAACAACACCTCTTTTCTTTTTGCATTGTTTCAATGTTCATTTAATTGAACAACTCTTGTTCAATCTTTTGAATGGACGTTGTTCAACCCAATTAAACAACAAAGCTTTTCTTTTGTGTGATTTCTCTTTGCTTATCTCAGCCCCATTTTTCTTTTGTTTCCTTTTCATGGCTTGAAGTACACTACTTTTATGAGGACAAATAATTTATGGATTCTATTGAAGGGAGTTACTACCATTAATGTTATGATCTTTAACAGGACAACTTCTTGATGATAGATTATTTTCAAGAAAAGGGACACAATTATTTATATACTATTTTACTGCATTGTTTTCTGCTGCACATGATACTGATTGATCATCTTAAATACCATGTTGGTTCCACCCTTCCTGGTTATAATCTTCTATGTCTGTAATAAACAAGACTATGGGTATACTTTTTCTATTGACATGTTCAACTTCTTCCACCATCCCTACTCTTAAAGAGTATTGAGCCTCCCTCTATGTATCATAAAAATGTGTAAGAACAACAAAATTTTGTTTTCAAATGGAGGATAAGGGGTCTCATTACGAGCCAACCTACCATGTTCATAAGGTTGTAGCAAAGTGACATTCCCATTATGGCCACCACACAAGGGTTATGATCCATTAGATAGCGAAAATATCCTTGGAACAGGAGGTCTCATCAAGAGTCAGCCTAATCACTTTTCTTACATCTCAATGAATGGCAGTGTAGTCATCTGATTACCATGCCAGCACACTGATCTCTTCTATAGAACAACACTGGAACTATCCATTTATAAATTGAGGATCCTGGCTCATATGGGTTAAAAGCAACCCTGTCAAGGCTATGGATGTCTGCTGGTAGTAGAGGCTCTGCTTATGGTATTGAAGTTATACCTTCTCGTCAATTATTACCATGATACCCTCTTCTTATTCTTTCTTTTTATCAGAGAATTTATTTCCTTAATTTTTCCTCGTTTAGAACCTTAATGCATGAAATATTGGTTTTCGATCAATTGTATCATTCTTAGCTAGAATGCCATCAGTAGAGAATCTTTTTGGGATATTGTTGTCCTTTTCTTTCTCACATAACTTATCATCAATCCAATCATCCTATCCCTTATTCATAACTATATTTACACACTCTACTTTCATTATAACCATACCTCTTTCTGTCATATAATTTATATGCGTACTTTGTTTCATTCCATGTCATATTGTTCATTCCCTTGCCTTACCGTCAGAACATCCATTTCCCTATCTACTCGGTCATAGGCGACCTCTCTTTTTAGGGGGGGGGACTCCCATTATACTTTGGCATGCATTATATTTATTCTGCTTATTTGACTTGATATGTTGTTATGATATCCCACAATCAAATGCAATCTGGCAGTATGATAGTCTGAGAATTAATATTATTAATTATCATGGAAATTTTGCTTGACATTATGGAATTTAGTTTTTATGTCTACTTGTTGTTCTCTGCTATGTTTTTCTTGCTGTGTTAATATTTGAAAATTGTTGGGTGAATATCGAAAAATTCAAGAATTATGGGTGGAAAATCAGTTCGCCTAGAGCCCTTGGTTTTGGAAATTTCTGACAGAGAGAGGGAAATTCTAGTGCATTCCAGATGGATGTCATATTTCAGCAGGCTTTAGGCCCCTAGTGGTGAGATTGCCCTCGCATTTTTACAGAACTTACAAAATGGGTAGCCCACAATAAAAGGTGTAAGAATAACAATATCAGAGGCTGTGATAACTGAAGTTTCCGACCTGTCAGCAGAAGGAGCAGTATGGTCTAAAAAGTGCGTATTGTTGCATGACATGGTGGAAATTTTCAAAGATGCAGGTGAAGAACTAAACCAAAAATGCAAGGGTATTCAATCATCCTCTTTGGGTTAATGTTGGTGTGCATTGGCAAGTGTCATCTGGGAGTACATTGCCTGTGATGGTCAACGAGATGTGGTAAAACTAGGGAAACTTAAGCTCTTAGCAGTTTTAAAGCAAAATCTTACTGTCAATTTTCGATTTTTCTTAAATTCATGGTTTGATCAGACTTATTGTTAGTCACAGTCTTGCATAGCAGAATTTAACTTGGGATAATTATATAGCGCCACTAGAGATTAGGTCAGACCCTGTAGTCCAAAATTCTGTAACCTTGCAAAATGGATAGTAGAACCTTGTTCTGAGGAGGAAAATAACTTATCATACAGTAATAGGACCTCATAAGCGTAGGTGTTCTGCGAGGCTAAATCCAGTTTAGAGGACTTTTGTAGATCCTCAAGGTAGCGCCGAACACCTAGCAGAGCCATCTAATCCAATTACTGTACAGGACTATGAACCAAAACCAAAGGAAGAAGGTAATTCTAAATCAAAATAGGGGGAAGAACATGATTCTGAACCCAAATAAGGGGAAGAATCGAATTCTCAACATGAATAGGAGGAATAACCTAATTCTAAACCAGAACAGGAGGAATAATGTAATTTTGAAGCAGAATAGGAGAAGGAACCCAATTATGAATCAAAATAGGAGGAAGAACATGATTCTAACCTAGAAAATGAAGTAGGGCCTTCTTAAACACCACCTATGAGCCCCCAAGATGATTTCTTCTAGGACTTTGAGGAAGGGATGGCCCAAGTTCACGCAAATTTAAGTGCATATATGCAACCTGGACGATCACTTGACCAAAACCTGAAAAAAGTTCAATCCTCAGGATATTTTGGTCACACGAAAATGTTTCCTACCGCAGAAGCTACAGACTGGGAAGACGAAGTGGACACAGAAATAATTAATGAATCTAATAACCAGTCAGGTGACATGATTATAGTGGAACATATCCAAGATGAGCACCAAGAATGCTTAGATACAAAGCGTATTGATAAATATGTTCCTACAGAGGATGCCTCTCAGAAGAAGTGGGTAGTCGAAATAAAGTTAAGGAAGTTGAGGAAGAAATACGAGAAGCTTTAGAAGACAGTTAAGTGGCTACATTGAAAATTAAAAAAAACTGCAAATAGGAAAGATCAGAGCATTATTCCTTAGTTAGTCATTGTGGTTGTACAAACAGAAATATGTGAAGGTAAGGTAATAGTAACCCAGATTGAATCTATTTCTACTTAGACAGTTGCCATGTTGTAGATCTAACCCAAGAATATAAGATAATGCAAATAAACCCAGAAATAATAAGAGAGAAATAGATAGAAATGCTTCTTTATTGATCAAACCCTTATGGTAGATCAACACCATACATTCACTCCTTAAGGAAGGAGAACACTCCAGAGGCCATATGCTTGCTCATACAAGAATACTTCTCTTCATATCTCTCCATGTGGAGTCTCTAGCCTCTATATAGGCCTCATACATACAATACCATGCATCATTACCATACCATCAACTAATACCATGGGCCCCTTACATTATTTTTAACTACTTGTGGTCTCTTACATGACATGGGTTAACCACCTTGTTTATTACTATGGCCCATCCCATTATTACATTATTAACTTGGGTACCTCCCTTGGTACCCCATATTATCCCCCCTAGGTATATAACATTCCACCCCCCGAAGCATGTTTCGTCCCCGAAACATGGGAAGAACACAAATAATAAGATCTACTCAAAAGAGTAGTCCATTGGTACCATGCACGTGCATCTAACCATCCAAGAGAAAGGTGAACCCTCGATCTCATTGGTGCCTCGCTCGCTTGAGATGGAAGTTGACCATGGCAGCTCTTCTGTGTTGATGTGTAGTCGGTGGATCATCTCTCCTTTGTATCCGTCATGTGACTACTTGGTTTCCATCTTGATGGTTGTCTTGCAGGGTGATGTGGGTGATGATATGTTGAAGCTTTAACGCACGATGGCTTTTGCTTGACTTCACCCTACTGTGGTGCCTGTTGTGGTGTCTTCTTTTTCAATATGACTTCAACCACTGAGCCCTCCTCTGATGTATCATCACCTGTAACCTTTCCTTCTGTAGCCTCTGTTTATGTTTGATTGTCGATCATCAAAGGCTCATCATCTGATATGTCAGTCCCTTGAACATCTTCTGCTTCAGCCTCCATGTGCAATACATATTTATGGATGGAAATATCTTGTAATGTAATTTTCTTCATTTTATACCATAGCTTCAGGAATTTCTTCTGTACATTAATATTGATAGTACCCATGGATTCCATCCAAGGATATCCCAAAACAACATCCATATTATCCATCTCTGAAGCATAAAAATCACCATGCAACACATATTTATCCATAGAAATCTTCAAATCCTTGTATACTTGAACATCCTCATCATCCACTTGTGTATTTTCAATGTGTTTTGTTGGGATTTGCAATTTTTTTGCCAAGTTGACATTTATGAGATTTTTCTTGCAACTTGGATTGATAGACACAATGATTTTCTCCTTCTGAATCAATCCATGAACTTGCAATACAGAGATACCAGCAAAAAATAACCCTTTTGGTTCCTTGGTTTCCTTCTTTCCTGTAAAAATAAAAGCTTTGCTAGGCTGTGTGTCTATCTATGTGAGCTTATGCACAATATTAGATTTACAGTCAAAGAGATCCATAAGAGCTTTTTTGAAGGCGTCCCAAGTCAAGAACCTTCCATAGCCACGTTGATGCTCTTGCCACCACTGTTGCCTTTCATTGTCCAAGTATATTCTCCCCAGCCCAAGCTGAGTATCATCATCATAGGTGTAATCCAATTTGAAATATTTCTCCATTTGTGCTAGCCATTTGGCTGGATGAGAGCCATCAAATTTATACAAGTCCTTCAATTTCTGATCCATCACAAAAAATTGGCGAAAATTTGAAAATGTCACAGTTTCGTCAATATTGCTCAGAATCTCTATTGTAACCTATTTTTGGAAATGGAACAACCATTCTGCATCTTCCCATGTGATAGAAATCCCGATTCAGACACTGGAATTTCAGATCTGCGCTGCAACTCTTCCGCCGCCACCCAAACTTTCTACAAAAAGAGCTAATTTTAAATCAGCGATATCTCCCTCATCCAGACTTCGATTCGACTGATTTTTTTTTTTGAAACTGGGTATTTTTTACATAGAATCTAGATCTGCAATTAGATTTTGCAGATCTTGCACCAGGATGTCTAGATATGTGCCGCAAATTCACTGCCCCGAAAAATTGTCTACAACCCCACTGATTTTTAAATCAACGATATCTCCTTCATCCGGGCTTTGATTCGACTGATTTGTTTTCTTGAAATCGGGTATTTTTTCACATAGAATCCAGATCTGTGATTAGATTTTGCAGATCTTGCACCAAAATGTACAGATCTGATCTGCAAACTTGTTGCCCCTGAAATCCTGCAAAAATGAAAAAAAATCTCCACTTTCGCCCAAGAAAGTGCTCTGATACCACTTGTTGTAGATCTAACCCAAAAATATAGCTCTGATACCACTTGTTGTAGATCTAACCCAAGAATATAAGATAATGCAAATAAACCCAGAAATAATAAGAGAGAAATAGATAGAAATGCTTCTTTATTGATCAAACCCTTATGGTAGGGCAACACCATACATTCACTCCTTAAGGAAGGAGAACACTCCACAAGCCATATGCTTGCTCATACAAGAATACTTCTCTTCATGTCTCTCCATGTGGAGTCTCTAGCCTCTATATAGGCCTCATACATACAATACCATGCATCATTACCATACCATCAACTAATACCATGGGCCCCTTACATTATTTTTAACTACTTGTGGTCCCTTACATGACATGGGTTAACCACCTTATTTATTACTATGGCCCATCCCATTATTACATTATTACCTTGGGTACCTCCCTTGGCACCCCATATTATCCCCCCTAGGTATATAACACGCCACACAAACAAGCCCTCACATATATTTGATAAATATGGTTGTTCAGACAGAGGAACTATCCTCTCACAATCAAAACACTCAGACAAAGGAAATATTCAATGACACTCCATCAAGCAGTAATCATGTTTTTCTAGAGTTACAGGAGCTTTTGGTATAGGCCCAACTTGCTTTAACATAATGTAAGAAGGAGAAAGTTCCTTTGCAAAAGTATCAGGAGTTGCAAAAGAAATTCAAAGTATTTACCATAACTCAGAGTGAAGCTTTTAATAAGTTCAGGCAGGAGGAAGAAAAGTTGAGGAAAGTAAAAGCCAAGCTAGATAAGGTTGTGGGTCATATTGATGCTATTTTCTCTTTATATTCTGATGTCTTATCTTTTAGGTCTCCTGCTAAAAATTATGCTCTATATCTATTAAAAAGATATTTACTGTTGAAAATTAAATCTGTTTAGTCCGGCAAGTTAGTTGACTTGAAGACAAGTGACGAATTCATAAAATGTTGTAAGGAGCATGGGATAAAAGTCCAACATCTTCTCTCTGAACTTTATTTGCGTAATTTTTTACTAGAAGGTGAGGTGGATAATAATCCTAGCCCTTTTTTTGGGGACATTCAGCTCCAGGACTTCATTTCCTTCGCAGAAAACCAACTCAAGTGGTGTCGAGCTTATAACACCTTTCAACGGAAAGAACATGGACTAGATTCGTGGGTAAGGGGTGAGCCTACTCAACCCTTGCATCTTTTTGTTAAACAAAAGAGGCTCATGGAACAGGAGGGAGTAATTAAGGCTTTGGGGCCTATACATAAAGAAATTGTGTAAGGAGGAAGGACGCATTTCTTATCCATATAGGAAAGGTCCTTACATGCATCCAAATAGAGATGGATGGCCTCTACCAATAGTGTCCGGAAGAGAGAACCATTTGGCTACAGGAATTTTAAAGTAGCCGCAAGCCATTTTGTCACATACATTAATATTATCTTGAGGGAAGGACCATATTGGCTAGGATGTCAATTTAGGAGCGATATTATTTGGTACCCTGCTGAAGCATACCATTCTGATCACAAGTTTTCTGAAGGTCATGAAGGGATAGCCTTTGAAAATTTAATACAAAAGCATGGTTTTAGGTTGTATAAAGAAAAGGTCTTTCCTGTTTACTCTTTAACGACATTACATAATAACTACTTATTTTCATGAGGACATGAAACAAAGTAAGCAGGTGAGTATGTTGGGTCGTACAACAGGTATGAATTTACTCTTGATTACACTATCGTTTTCCTCCTTTTCATGCATTTTTGCATGATGTAATAAGGTTTTTATAGAATTTCGATAGAAAGTGAATGAAACTACTTTTGATGTGATTTGACTGTAAAAACTAACTTTCATTGCTTTTTATGTAGAAATTCGCAAATGGAACAATTGTTGTTCAAATTATTGAACAACAAAGACTAAACAAGGAGAAAAGAGTGCATATTGTGTGGTCAAATTAAGAAGAGAATTAGGAGGATCAGTGCAAGATGGAAGATTGTCTGATAATAGTATTTAGTTGTGAATTCCTCAGGATCTCCTGATCCTGAGGAGTCACATTTATCTCTTTTTCCTCTTTGACTATAAGAGGGGAAAGAAAAATAGAATAGAGGAACTTAACTTTTTTGCCCATTTAATTCAATTGTAATTTTAATATACAGAGTGTTATTCTGAAGGATACATTGTGCTGTAATTGCATTTGGATTTGATGAATAATTCATGTTGTTGTTTGTTCACAATATTCTGAAGTAATTAAGCAGTAATCGCTAGTGGCTTGGGCCCAGTCACTGGTGGATTTCACTGTTGTTCCCTATTTTATCATTTTACCTTTGTTTTACTGCAAGTTTAATTACTCTGTTTTATAGCTTTATGATTGAGTTACTTTCACTAATGTTGAGTTTGTCGTATTCATTGTGTTATTTCTTATTTCTATTTATTGGATTCATTTATTTATGTCGTAGATTGATTTAATTACTAGGTAAGAATAATTTCTTGTTAATTGAAAGCTAGAGTGTTAATGGTTAGATCAGGAGTATTACTTTTATGCAGAAGTAGATTCAGTTGGAAAAGCTCTATTATCACTACGGTGCACTCAGTTGATGTAATTGGAATTAGAACTTTTTTTATTAAGATTGAGATTTGGTTTTGATTAAGATTTAGTTTTGGCAGTTGAATTGGTTAGTTTTCTTCAAGTTACAAGCTTGATATTTATGGTTTGATCTATTTATTGTTGTATTGAAATCAATGAGTTATTTTAAAGCATTGCCCTCTATAGATTCAATGATTTTCATCACTTGCACATATTGTGTACACTCTTGAAATAAAAAGACTTACCCAGGTCGATAATTAATGTGAGGCATTTAGGAGTTCTAAAAGACACCTTATATGCTCCCAACAATCTCAAACAAAAATAATCATTAACCATTTCTCATAAAATTCACTTTTTACAATGGCCATGTTAAAATTCTCTAACACTAAGAATACAGTTCTAGAGGCATATAGTTTATATTGATCATTTTACGATCATGATAGTTAGTGTTGATAACTCTTTTATCAAGATACCTCCTTAGATAAAATGTTGTGACCATTGTTACCCTAACCTATCATATGAAAACCTTTCAACATGAATCTTAAGTTAATGATATTACTACCTTAGCACAAAATGAAATATGAAGATTTTCCTACATATGGAATTAGTTTTAGATGGACCTTATGTTAAAAATATGAAACTGTAGTCAAATTCAACTTTCGATATTTCACCTAATGGAGATCATAATTCGATTGAATTCTTCTTTTCAAGAGGGAAAAAATCAACCTAAATATCACTCAAATCAGATAAGGGAAAGTGTAATGATGAAGAAGGCCCACATGTGCATATTTGATAAGGTTGGCTATAAAGAAATGTTGAACACCTCAGAAGGCTATAAACAAAAGTGAACTCTACCTCATTTAGTCACAATCATGAGAAACTCTTCTATATTTGTTTCTAGCTCGCACAGGTTTGATGCTCATCTGCAGAGGACTAGGTTTTCTCTAAGGTGAAATTATGGAGTCCAAAGGTCACATCTCTAATTTGGGATTTTGGGCCTCAATCACAGGCACAACATAGGATAATGTTGACCCCAGTCATGCACACAGAATCTCATCCATGTGACTGGAGCCTTACAGTTGCAAGAAAAAATATTCATACATGCACATGGCAGTTTAGGGTTTCTGAGGTCTAGATCTAACCGCAGTTGCTCACATTCGAATCTTAAGGGACTGATTAGGAAAGCCATTGGCATTTACGTGATTAGAACCTAAAATATGATATCACAGTGTTCTGAAGATTTCGTGTAATGACCACAACGTTCAACAGTTGACTGTAGGTAGTGGCAATTCATTAGAGACTTCATAATCATATTTTTGAGTATATGATTTGTTGGGTTCATTTATGGATGTTGCATTTTTCTTTATTTGTTAGTTGCATATATGAATATATTGATCATTTTACTCTCCTTTGTTCAATCATTTGATGACAATCTAATAATGCGAATATTTTGAAAGGTTTTTCTCCATAGTGGGTTTTTCCCTAGTCTCCAGCCAATCTTGATGTCTCTACCTTTGGATGCTTTTCTTCTATTGTTCCTTTATGTTTCATTCCATTTATAATGGGGATATTTTTATTTCTATATCATTGCATATGTTGTTTAATAATGATGTAAATATGAATAATCTTATTATGTTATGGGGTGAATGTAATGAGTTAATGAAGAAATGAAATTATCAAAGAAAAGACCAATATAGCTCTATGAAAAATTAGCATGGTATCAGATTTGGTCTGAAGAGAAGTCATGGAGATCACCCCCATGGAGACACCTTTTATGGAAGAAATAAAATATGGAGGAGACCTAAAATAATTCTATGGTTTTAAGAAAACCTTAGGCAATTTATGTATTAGGGTGTAATGGATATTATGAGGTTGGGGTTCGAGAGAAACCATGGTTTATGGAAAATATTTGAGATATGAAACCTTGCATGGTTAATTGTAATATGTTCGAGCACTTGTGATAGATTTGATAAAGCCCTAGATGAGATAGTCTCTATTAAGGCTTTTTTATTGATAAATTTGATTGAAATATTGAAGGCAACATTGGTATATGGACAATGGACAATCATGGCTATTCAAGGTTGGTTCAAGAGGGAGAGGATCACCTCTCATTAAGGATAAGTATTTCTTCACATGTGATGCTCCTTTATGTATTTACTTTTGTTTAGACTTATAGATTGATTATTGTTTTGATCATTAGTTATACTCCATGCATGTATATTTGAGTGTTTCTAACATCCTTCATGAGATGTAATAAGAGGATCCTTACTAAGGATCATTTCAGATCCAGGAAAGATGGCTAGAGCTGGAAAAGGTAAAGAGGCACCTGATGAAAAGGTGACAAAGTGCTACGAATTTCCTATGTCAAATAAAAAGGTGCACAATTATTTCAATACTATAAGTTATGCATGGTATATAGTTTCAATGTTATGTTTTAGGTGTAATATTTGATGGCAAGGAAATCCCTAAGGTTTGATGAGAATTTCTCCTTCTCAAATGGTTTATCGATGAATATGAAAATGATTTGAATTCATGGTTCTTATGGTGAAATGGTGCACTTTGTATTGAACAAGTATCTTACTTCTTGATCATGATGAACTTATTGATTCTATAAGGCTACTTAATGTTGATATTTGATATAGTGGTATACTTTATGTTTGGCTAACATCTATAATTTTGGATATCTTGATCCTATAAAGAAGGTTAGCACCTTGATTCTAGTAGATGGTAAATTGACTCTATTTGTTTGTGAAAAGCATGGTACCCATGATAACTATGAGACTGATACTCAGGATCTTTTTTTTACCATGGTTTTGTTTTGATGTGCTTAGTAATTATGGAGTATGGTAAAACTGAATGCCCTGACTTGATGAATTGACCTATGTGAAAAGAAAGTAATGCATGTGATCATGATTCTTGAATTTTACTCCCATTAACTCTTTGACACTAACCATTGATGAGAGATTTATGTCATGATGAAGTAGCTAATGATAACATAATATAACAATGATCAATATGTGATATGGTCTAACGTCATGATCTAACATATCGACTAATGCATGATAGCATTATAGACAAGTTTATGATATAAATTAGGATGATTGAAGTGGATTCCTATTCATATGGATCACCTCTCCATAAGATCCCTTCTTCTTTTTTCATTTGAATTATATACTCTTTAGTGTTGAAGTATGATTTTAGGGCAAGCATAGACAAATATCTGACATTGTTGATATGAAACAAAGTTCTTATCTAAGGCGAGAGAGTTTTCTCTTCTTATAAGCCTTTGTGACACAAAACAAAGCCTATAGGTGCAACTATAGCCTCCGAGTTGCATGTAAGCAAGCTCAAAGGTACGACTTAGGCATTGAGACAATTCTGAGCTAGCGTTTAGCAGTTGAGAAGCCACAGTTTCTCACATAACATCTTTAAGAGTGCGACAGTAATCTCCCAACTCCATAGAGGAAGCCCTATGGGTGTTACTATGCCAACAGGATACAAAAATGAATTTTTGTGCATGAAATCAGATGTTCACCTGAAATATGTCAATCCTATATGTTAGAATCCTATAGTGATAAGATTCATAATTTTTTATTGGCTGAGGTTAAGTCTTGTAATATTGTACACACATTTTATTTCTACAAATATTTTCCATATTAAAATTATAAAATGTAAAGAGGGTGTGTCCTAGAAGAAATATCAAAGGACAAGAAAAATGAGAAAAGATAAAAAAAATGAAAAAATATGAACCCCAAACAAAAATAGGTCATGAAAGTGTGTAAGTCCAGGTGCCACTACTCTTTACTTTACTATTTTAAATAATAGTTGTGTGCAACTTGTCATACATGCCACAACCCATGATAGTCAAACCTTTTAATATTGAATACTTCATGCTTTGAATTTCATGTTTATAGTTAGAGAATAAAAATCTGACCAAACAGCTTAATCTTGGTAGATTAGTAGATAGGTACAGAAATAAAAGGACCTCATCAGTTTAATATTAGCCCTTGGAAAATATAAGGTTAGAAGTAAATAATTTGTTTCATAAAAGAAAACAAAAATAAAAGATTTTGCTAGCTTAAGTTCACCCAACAAAGTGAAGAAAAAATGTTAGGCTAAGTAAAAGGGTAAGTAGAAGAAAGGTTGCAAAAATACAAGATATTTAAGGCATAAGCACATATATCATGTTTAATCATGTGTTTCAGTGTGCAGGAGAAATTGTGAAAGAAAACGAGTACTCATAATCTGATTTGCCTAACTTCCCCCCATTGCATTTCACCCCCACTATATACTTAGTAATTTCCATGTTACCCCTTCATGGCTTGTGAAGACAACATTTCCATTCATTTTGACTCCTACCACTTGGTTTCACACATTCCCTAGTCATTTTACCTTCTAAATTCATCCCCCTTCCCAAAACTCCCTTTCCCCTAGTATGAAGTCCTTTTTCCCCTTGGAAAAATCACTTTCCATTTTATTAATTCCCCTAAAAACCCCAAAAAACCCACTAAAATGTCCCATCCTAACTATTATTCCCCCCTACACATTACTTTATTAATCCCGAAAATTCACTTATACCCGTTATATTCCATAAACCCACATTACTCTATTAAACCCACATTTATGTAGTGATTAATTACACTTAAGGGTAATTAACCATGGGCCCCCACTAAATCCCGCCCCCATCTCCCACCATGCAACTCCACCACATGATGACCATTGGATCCTCTACCCTTAGATCCTACAACCCTCTCCCATATCGTGCCCACTCATTGCCCGACCTTTACCAGCCCAAAATCATGCAATATGAGCAGTATTGTCGGGGCCCCTTTGGGTTACGTGGTAGCACATCACTAAGTCGCGTGCTCTCAGGAAAATACCACCTAACCCGCATAAGAGGTGCGATATCTCCCTAAACCACCTCTTGCCTAGTGCAAAAACCATCAATGTTCATAAAAACATTTTCCCCACCAATCTTACAACATTCCCCGTTAAAAGCCCGCAAATCCCCATTTTCTAAGCCCTCCTACACCCCCGATATTCTGCAACCATTTCTGACCACCAATTGTAGCCCAAACATGTTTAGAAAGCCCATTTCAACCCTCCAGTGGATGAATAAAGCGACAAAAACCTCTGAATCTATCATTCCAATGCCATTTTGCAGCTCCGACCATAAATTCCAGGTACTTCGACATAAAACCAAAATGGCCCTCTCAGTTTAAAACATTCAGGAAAATTTATGAAATGATTGATTGAATTTAATTGAATTCCCTTAAATTGAGGTATTCCCTCTCCTAAAATACCAAAAGTCCTACCCGCAAGCTATCAATACCCTACCCATGTATGAGTGTTAACAATAATTCATTCCCATAGACAATATAAGCTCAGTTCCCACATTTGTATCACAAGGATGGCCACCCCAACCTCTTTGGATGTCAGACCAGTGATAACCCCTCATTTAGAGATAGACAATTTGGGCCTGGCAGACAGGGATTTTCAAATTAAAGACACAACAACCCTAGGCCATCTTATTAGAATCCATTGTTAGGCCAAGGATAGGTTCCTAGACCATGCTAATGATATAAACCTTTGGTAATCCAATTTTCCCAAATATACATTCCCAGAAGTCCACCCATTCCTAGACATATTATATTTTTGTCATGCCTGATATGTTTTAAGCCATAGGGCTATTGAGGCACCAAACCATGGGAGATTATTCACCACCACCGTTGGATCTATAAATCAAATGCTGTAAATCTAGCCTAGTCCTAATGTAACTCCTTTGTCCATTGGAAAACTCTTGGACCTGTACATCACACTGGGCCCAAAAAAAATCAAACAAATATTCTATAATTTCATCATTGAGGAGAAACATACTCCTAAAGACATTCCACCGTATGTTGCCACTATTTTTTCAGAGACTGGAAGGAGAATAATCACCATGGTCTCATGCATCCTAGGATTCACATTAGATGAGCATGTGGATGAGGTCAACATGGCCTTCTTATCCATTTCACTCCAAGCAAGCCTCTTGTTGTCATGTATGATTATGCCAAGTTCATTGCAGAGAGAATGCATGAACAATTCACTATATTACCCACTAAAAGAGTCTTAAAATACTCTTCACTGTTGTTTTATATGTTCCTATATTATCAGATAGATACGTCCCCTTTGAGGATCCAAAAATTGGACACCAAGTGAAAGGAGAGATCAGTCATCTACTGGACATTCTTACTCCACAAGTTTTCGACCACATTCACCCACAAGATTTCATAGAATCTTTTCTATATCCACTAATGAACATGCCGACTTCTAAGACTCAGCCTAGAATTAGCCTAGAGATTAAAAGAGTACTGCAATTGGCCAGGAATAGCAAGGTGGGAGATTGGTACTTGTACCAATACCAGACAGAGATGAGGATTTATGGCTGTGAGCTAGCCCCCTACAAGTTGCCCAACTACCTCCCAATGAGGATATTTTCTCTTGAGTACTTTAGGCAGATGATCAACTCTGATGACATCAACTTCCTAGCTTATAGGAAGAAAACCCAGTTCAAAGTGAAGAACCATATGGGCCCATTTATTTGCAACAACAAAGAAGTCGGCATAAAGGTCGACAAGTTACTTAAATTAATGAAGTTCAAAAACAGTTTCCTCTGGCACTATGACCCTCATGGGGTCATAAACAAGTTCAGACTCAAGGTCAAGTTGGCAGCCTACATACACCACCCAAGTCTTGACATTGAACAATTTGCTAACCAGGATGAGTGGGTGGAGAACAACTTAATTGACATGGACATCATTGTTGTGGACATAGAGAATACACTTATTGATTTGGAGAGACAATTTGATCATAACTCTTTCCTACAGTTTCCAGAATAGGGAAGGCCAACGAACATTCCTCCAGTCATACAGACCCTAGGTAATGAGGAGAAGAATCTTAAGAGGAGAAGGGATGAGGCATCTAGCTCTACCATGGAGACCACTGATGAGTTAATGTAGCCAAGCAAGAGGCCCAAATTGAATCCTATCTTCAAACATGAGGATAACATTACATTGGAAGAAATCATTGACACTGAGGTAATGAGACAGAGAAGCAAAGAAACAGCTACATTAGAGGAGACACAATAGTTCTCAACATCCAACACACAGTTGCTAGATGAACAACCGAGTATGGAGATTTCTTCCTATGTCAAGCCCACTAACAAGCAAAAAGACATCGAAGACAAATTTAAAGAAATACAAATGAGGAATGAAAGAATGAAGGTAGAAACATATCCACACTACCTCAAGCTCACACCACCAAACCAGACTAGACTAATATCAGCCTTTGACATCAAAGAAGGAAAAATACAGGTCTCATTCCTACAACCCACTGTACAGCAACTGAAGACCTCAACAGAATACAAGAAGACAAATTTTGAGGTCTTGGCTAGGGAAGTTCATCCCATTGATCATATCAAATTTCACAAGTAGGTTGGATAAATGATCTACTCCACCCTCACAAAAATCGCCATGGCTACTTACAAGTTACATGATTCGTTAGACAATGTGACAACTCAATTCAAGCTAGAGAGAACCTCTTCACAGGCTAAAGATACCAAGATAAAGTCCTTGGAGGACTTGGTTATTGAACTCGGCCATGGCCTTAGTGATGTGAAGTCCATAGAGAAACTGATCAAGAAGAAAAATTAGGACATAGCAGCCCTCAAGAAACATCTCAAATTGCCTCACTTGCAGCATCCACAGAAAAAATAAGTCTTAGAAATCCAGACCAATCATGAAGAGATGATGAACTTGGTGATGCAACTGAATGACCAGTTGAAGGAGATGGAGAAGGAGTTGGATACCTTAATCCACCTCAAACAAGCTAGCATTGATAATGCTCCTGCAACTATCATTCCAACAGTGACCACAACTGTACCTTCTACTCTAGTAGCAGCATTAGCTCCCACTGCTCCAATGGCCATTGGATTATCAACATCAACAAAAACTACATCAGAAATAGGATCAATAGCAATGGCCTCCACAAGTGAAGAAGAAAACAGGCTAGTCAAAGCAATGGAAGAAATGTCCATTCGGACCAATGAGATGAACAAATTGAAAGAGAAAGTCAGCAGCCTTGAGACATATTGCAAACTTGCCCAAATCATGAATCAGGAAGAACAACGAAAGTCTACAAGGATGAATGAGAAGATAAAGAACCTGGAAAAAGAACTAACCTTGACTGAACCAATAGGAAAGGCTAAAGAGCAACTGTTTGCCAATATCATTGACTCTGTGAATGATATTTGGCCATCCATCCAGGTCATATTTGAGCAAATATATTTTAATAAAGGAGACTACAGAAGCCATTGAAAAGGTTAAAACAAAACTTGGAGATATGGTAGAGGAAGTAGGAAGAATCATCCACTTCCTCAACTGCAAGAATAAATATGAACTGCAAGAGCTTGAGATACCTGATAGGACAGGTACAACTTTGGAAGTCAAAAGAGTGCTCACCAAGAGGAATTTGATGTTGAATCTAGAAGATAAATGTCAGAACATGCAGTTAGTCGTTGACAGGTTCATGGCAAAGTTTGATCTGTTGAAGGAAAAGGGATTACCTAATCCCTTAGTCATAAATGGCAATTTAATGACACAGGCAGATTACAACAAGAATATCAAGGAAGTGGCCAAAGAACAAGGTATCACTTCAACTGCAAAAGGCATGCCAACAAGCAAAGTCTTGTACCAAACTTTTGAGAACTTGTTATACCTCCATCATCAGGGAAAACACCTATTTATTAATAAGCCCACTTTTAGTCAAATATATAGAGGCAGACAAGATATACAGAAAAATGACCAATATCCAATTACCAGATGAAGAAAGATCGGAAAAACTGAATGATTTACTCTAGTAAAAGGACAATAAATTATAAACCTATAGTAAAAAGTGAAACAACAACGTAAATGGATATTGACAAGTCAGTAGGGTTAAAGTGTATCAGAGGAAAGAGTATCAGGTCAAAGGTCAAAGTAAAACAGAACATCCAGCGTAAATACCAAACAACCAAGTAGCATAAAGGGAAAAAGATCAAAGAGGAAAGGCTAGTAGAACCTTAATAATAGGGATAGCAAGCAGTGGTTCAATAGCTGTCTCTACCTTCTTGCAACAAGATATTCCTTTTTCCTAGTTTAATTTTGAAAGCCGTTTCAGATATTTTGCAATTCCATTTGTATAAAGACTTCAAAATTCAAAGTATTATAGTGGATTATTTTACATTTGTATAGTTATTTTGATCTCGAACCTAAGGGTGATTGTATCATTTTCAAGTTAACAGACTGGAGCAAGTAATAAAAGCATTTCGATACAGGATTCATGAAATGAGCCATTTGCAGTGAAGTACTTTCTTTGTGTGATTTTGTTACCTTTCTTATGTGTTTTCATAATTTTAAATGTGTTCTAAAATCTCAATGAATTAACTGCAAATATCACTTAGAATTTGTTTAATTACACTCTGTTTTGCATAGTTAGTCATTTACATGTCTTCCTCTGATGCTCGGATTTGAGAACCCTTAATTTCTCTCCCATCTTGGTTAACTTCTTTCATTCCTTCCAAAGTCCGGTCTAGGAAACCCTTAACTTGGCCCTAGATCTGATTTGAAGCCATTCACCATTTAACCTTTGAGATCTATAGTAATTGATCTATCTTGCCCTGTAAACACTATTTTTAGAACTTAATCTAGTATTGTTTGTCTCGTATTTGACTCCATAGCCCTATGGTAGAAACCAAACCTCTGTTCATTTAAGTAAAGTGATCCCACCACCAAATTTCAAAACAAAACCACAAGCGCAAGCAATAACTAGCCTAAAATTATCTTAACTAAAACTATGTTAAATTATAAGGAGAGATCCCTCTCTAAGCATCAGGAATGTTAGGTCTTGATCTCCAAAAGTGGTTTGTGGTTACCTTTGATTTTTCTTTCTTCATTAACTTCAAAAGAAATATCAGAGTGATAATATTTCTGGCAACCATACTGGGGACTTTGATCCTCAGTCTCATAAAACTTTAAGGAAACCTTAAATTTAATAATCAGCCCTTTAAGGTCATTTTCTGAAGCATATTTTCAAAAATTTCATAAAAATAGTTTTAAAAAGTTAAAATTCTGGCACCTAAGAAGATTCACTTCACCAGGGCAAACCGAAATCCAAACCCTACAACTATAGTTGATGACCCAGAGAGAATTTTAAGACAACCCAAAACAATAGAAACTCAAGCGAATAGTAGCAGGCTAGTTAGATCCAATTCACTCCCTAATGAATTGTCAACTTTAGAAGACATCCCTTTTGATTTGTCATTTGATAAAAGCTTGGGCCTCTAAATTTATAAGTAATATAGGTGATTCTTACATTCAATAGTCTATTGAAATAGATGCCTTTACTATTGTTACCCTTGAAGTTTGTGCACAAACTTTAGTCACTGTAAATACCCCTTCTTTTACCACAACTTCACCAATTGTATCTACCACAATCCAATCACCTAAACTAGTTATTGATAAACCATCTTCATTATCATCTGGTTTAGCTCCATCAGTTTCAAGTCCTTCCTCCAGCACCACAAGTTTACCCCCTATTCAAGCCAAAATCACAACAATGACAGACCGATATGCACCTCTTGTTCTACCTGCACAACTCCATGCCATTCCTACAGATTATTAGAGTAATATATTGTTGTTTGATGCTACTAGTCATTACACTACCCAAGAACATGTAAACAAGATGTCTGACTTTTTTGACTTGCATGAGATTGATGAAGCAGATGTCCAAATGATATTGTTTCCCCAAACTTGAACTGGGGATGTCAAGAAATGGTTCAAATCCTTTCCTGCCAACCAAATTATAGACTTAGCCAATTTTCATAGGTTATTTATTGATAGATGGGAGAGAAAGAAAAATGCATTGCAAATACTTTCTGAATATGAAAACATTAGAAGAGCTCCTAATGAGTCTATTGAGGACTAGTGCACTAGGTTTAATAGTATCTACAATGCAATTCCAACCAACATTAAGCCTCCATTTGACCTAGAATTAATTAAGTCCCTTGATGGTTTTGACACTGACATGTCATACCAGCTGAGGGAAAGGAACACTGAAACACTAGAACAAATGCAAAGAAATTTTGTTAGTGTAGAGGCCAACATATTAGCTATGAAAGCATAAATGAGGAATGCAAAGAAAGTTGTGTTTAAAGAGGAATGTTCCACTTTATATGGAAAAGTAGATATTTTAGCTAAGAGTTTAGAAATAATCATGGATAGGTTAGAAAACATGGAGAGGAAAAATCAATGGGAGAATCTGTTGGAAATAATACTGAGAGGGGGGGGGGTGAATCAGTATTATCAGATCAATAAAACTTTTTCATCTCCATATTAAGATTCATATGTGTTGCAACAAATGTATATCTAGTAAACATATGATTCAGTTAGTTTATCTTTAATGAGTGCATCGAAATTAACCACATGAGCAGTAAATAGTAAAATAGAACAGATCATCACACACAAGAAGCACACATGAACACCATGATGTAAGGTGGAAACCCAATGTGGGTGCAAACCACCTGCTGCAAGTCGTGTCAATCTTCTTTAATAAGAAATATCTTTTACATTAGTTTTGTACTGGTGCAGACTTATACCAATACACAGGCTTCTACCTACAGAAGGCTACAACCTTCTCTCGTTCTCCAGACTATCCTGGAAGGGAGCTACAACCCCCGTTGCTCTTGTACTAGCTGATCCATTTACTAGTATGCAGGCTACTACCTGCTGAAATGCTTCAAAGTTTTCAACTACTACTGGAAGGGAGCTACCACCCCCTTAGCTCTTGTACTAGCTAAGATACTAGTACATAGGTGCCAGCCTACTATCTTCTCTCCTCAGGGTACCACGTTTCATACATTTTCAGACTGGGTACTCATGGTACATATCATCATAATCTAAAGGCCACGTTTCATCCAATTTTCATACTAGACCCATCAATATCATTGAAGCACACAATCAATAAATAATAGCATCATCAATCTATGAATTACCCAACACTTTCACCAAAACCAACCTATAAATAATTCCTTATAACTTGCATCTGTTCCATACATTGGTCATACCCAAATCATACCATTCATAAACATACGTCAATAATTTAGATCTAGTCTATCAAACTAGATAATGACAAACATTCCTATCCTTAAGATCTCAATCCATCAAGTATTAAATAGATCTGCAATCAACAAACTTCCTTGTGCACAAACTGAACCAATACAGCAAACAAATCTGAACCTTGAACACAACAGTAATATATAAAACAGCTAAAACATATTTCAAGTAGAGTCCTCAACTTAGCCAATAGAACCCTGCGGATGTCCGCACTTCTGCTATGTCGGACCTGCGCACTTTCGCACCAGTGCCTACTTCTCACTTGCGCACCTCTGCATCTGCACCTTCTAGTAAGCTGTGCACTTCCGCACCTGCACCTTCTGGTTAGCTGCGTGCTTTCGCACTTGTGGCCATGGCTCATCTGCGCACTTCCGCACCTGCGATGCTTTTCAGCCTGCAAACCTCTGCACCTGTTCCTTGTCTGCACTTGAAGTCCTGCAGGTATAGAGAATTTCAGACTTCAAGAATACCCCAGGCTATCAGATCTACAGATCCGATCATGTGCCGAGGAGATCTCAACCCATCAGTAGATCCGACTTGTAATCCTCACTTTTCTCCTTGATTTAGATCTAGCTATCACTCACCAACCAATCACGAGAATTTCAAATCTTCTTCTTCTTGAGATATTCAACGCATGAGTCCCATAGCCAAATGATCTCCTTTCCTTTTTATAGGTTAGGCCTTTACTCAAACCATGGTCCAAAACGATAGGTATTCAATACTAGGAACCCAATACCTTGGATCAATACTTTAGATGCAAAACCACGGACCAAAACCATAGGATCAAACATGTTAGGCTAAATACCATGTACCACCATAGGATTTCCCTCGTGTGTGCGCTTTTCTCTGCATGAAATTCCGTGCATTTTAGGTTCGCACCTTTTGTGTGGGAGACCTCCGAACATATCCGCACTTTGTGAATGGCGTGCCTGCGGGTCCGTACCTTTTGAATGGTGCACCTGCGAACCCCTTATTTTCTTCCATTCTAAGAGGCTAATCATCAATCTTTGCTACTGGCCTGTTGCACTGTGATCTATCACCTCTATGAGTTGCCATCAAGGACAACACTTGTCTCATAATGCCAATAATCTCCCCCTTTGGACTTGATGGCAAAGCTGACTTGTCACGCTATGACCTGTCATATTGATTCCTTTGAGCTATCCTGCATCCCATGTATTCTGACACATCTGATATCTCTTCTTAGTTATATATATAATATATATATATATATTATATCTATGCATGTGCCTGCTGTGTGTGTGTGATCTGTCTCTACAATGGCGTTCACGAAAAAGTACAACACTGCATCATAATGTCAACAATCTCCCCCTTTGGACTTGATGGCAACAACACCAACTCACTCTCCCCCTTTGACATCAAGGGCAAAGGGCGAACCAAGATATGCTATTTCCTTGATAGTCATTCCGCTGACCATACTCCCCGTGAGTACCTATTGAAATCTCTGAATGAGCTCCCCCTTTGTATATGCCAAGGTGTACCAATCTGTCCATGCCCCCTTTGAGTACATACTGAAGTCTTTGCTTCGCTGAAGTGTGTTGTTCATGCTCCCCCTAACTGTAAGCACGGTCTGCAAAAAGATGTTCTAAAAGAACATGACTCCATACATCATAAGTGACCTTCCTATCATCAAAGACTCATACATATAACCATCTCCCAACCAAGTGGGGGTACATCAATCAAACAAACGAGGATACATGCTTACATCATCCATCCTAGGCATAGTGGGGAAACCAACATAGGCCATTACATGACCTTGATAATAAAAGGAATACATGACTGAAATATTTCATCATCCTTCCTATGCATAGAGAGGGTACATTTTTCTTCATATGATTAGAAGAGATCTCATCAAATGACTACACTAGATAGAGACACACTATTCATCATGAGACTTGATATCACCTTTACATTGAATGATAGAGACCAAACATCTATATAAGACCATGATAGTCGTCAGCAACTATCATACATAGTCAACAACATGCAGAGCAGCAACCTGTTTATGTCCATTAGTGTAGATAGCATCAACCTGTGACAAGATATGTTAGCATCAACTTTATCCAGATTCATCCACATTATATCATATGTGAGAAATACCACAACCATCATATCAACATCAAGATCTGCATGATCCAAGTATCGTCACTTGGGAATATCTGCATCAATCAACATATGTAAGTATCAATCTATCATTATATCACCATGACTGCATCTTTGAGTAATCATCCATGTATTCACCACTGTGTATCTTGAGCTCAATATCATTTGTCAAGACTTCTTGATATCATCAACATCAACAATCCTCATTCATATGAGCATCAAGATCTTTAGAAATCTTGCATCATGATGCATATAACAACAACATCATATGAGAGGCTCATCACCAAGTACATTGTACTTCTCCTTATCCTTATAATCTGATCTGAACATCAAATATGTAACCCCAAGTATCACATGACAACAATATATAAGCATCATCATCAAGGACTACTAATCATAATGCCATCAATGCATTATTAAAAGCATATGCTCCTCTGAACCGGTGCCATCTATTCACTGTCAGATCTAATCATGCATATATTAACAAGAAGTATCCAGGACATCATCATCATCAAGCTAGGATCAAAAACACTTTTAACAACATACAAGTGTCAAGACATTTTCACACATCATAGTAATCAGAGCAAATAATGGACTGAATCTTATCAGACCCTTTTCTAAGCCTGTCCCCACTGCTTTCCCTCAGACTAACATATACATGATTGTGCAGTGTCTAAATCACATATATAGACGAATTCCCTTTATGATACATGCGTATGAGATTTGGAACAGTGATGTTCCAACCTTTCAGCTTCCTTTGAATCTGTCATGTTTGTATACACTGCTATGCCACATCTTTCTGGTTGTACTTCTTTCTTTTTCCATATCTTCAATTGTGATGATGTTTTCTTCTTTTGGTATGGTGCCTGTACTTTGTTCCTGCATTCCTTTGCTATATGTCCAAGATTGTTACATGCATAACATCTTACATGTTTCATATTCCTTTTGTAGCAATCAACAGCTCTGTGACCAAACATATTGCAAGCAAAGTAATATCCATTAAAGTACCTTGAATGTCATGATCTTTCTGCATGATGGTCTTGAACCATTCTTCTTCTACATCTGGCTGCAACATGTCCAAGATTATGACATACATAACATTCAACATTATTCATAGGAGGAGTAAAAGTTTTCCTTTGAAGAATTTCTTTCCTTGGTTGATGATGAGATTGACCTTTCATCTCCTTATTGAGCATTTCAGATTTTGCAGTAGAGTCCCTTGTCTTACTTTGTGAACTATATTCACCTTCAATAGATTCATGAAAAACAAGACCAGTTTTGATAACAGGAGACCTTTGACTATTAAGAATATCATCCAAGAATTTAGTACTATCTTGAAAACATAAGAGCTTATCCTTTTCTTCTAATTTACCTTTCAAGATATTTACCTCAACCTGAAGTTGTTATTCCTTTTCCAGACATTGCTTCTTCAAAATTTCTTCAAATTTTCTTCCTTCTTCCATTTGTTGCCTTAGTTTGAGAATCTCCTTTTCTTGTTCTTCATTCAGATATTGCTGCATTTGACAAATTCTGAGGACACATTCTAGCTGAGATTTTAACCTGATAACTTCGTTTTCTTGTTTTTCAATAGCTACGAGTAGATCTTTATTCTGCTTCTTTTATTCTTCAAGGTCTTCCTTTAGCGAGAGGATTGTAGCTTCAATACTTTCATAGTAGCTGGATCTCTCTCTGAGTTTCTTGATTGTTGTGCTCCTTTCATTTACTTCAATTCTTAAAGATGTCACTTCATCCTGCAACTTTTCACATTAATCTTCCTTGTCCTTGAATAACTTCCTTACCTTGTTTCCTTCCTCTAGTTGAGCCTTTAGTTTGGTAGCTACTTCTTTGTAGGCACATTCCCTTTTGTTCAATAGATCTTGTTGATCTCTGATTTTGTCATTCAAGCTTTTAAATTCTTCCTCTATTTGATATCTTTCTTGCTCACCCATAAGATCACATTCAGTTGTTTCATTATCACTTACATCACCTTCAAATGGATACATAGTTGGGACATCAGAGGATAACAAATTCACACCTGATAGTTCATCTTCATTCTGAAATGATTCTGAAGTGCTTCTTCCACATAATCCCCAATCGATTCTCCCACTATCATAGCTCTCTTAAGATGTCTTCTTCTTCTTAGGTGCTTTCTTCTTAAGCTTCTTTCCCATTGTTCTACGGATCTCCTTCAAGAGATCAAGCTTCTACCAAAAGACTTGGCTTTGATACCAATTGTTGGAAATAATACTGCGAGGGGGGGGGGTTGAATTAGTATTATCAGATCAATAAAACTTTTCCATCTCCATATTAAGATTCATATATGTTGCAAAAAATGTACATCCAGTAAACATATGATTCGGTTAGTTGATCTTTAATGAGTGCATCGAAATTAACCACATGAGCAGTAAACAGTAAAATAGAATAGATCATCACACACAAGAAGCACACACGAACACCATGATGTAAGGTGGAAACCCAATGTGGGTGAAAACCTCCTGCTGCAAGTCGTCTCAATATTCTTTAATAAGAAATATCTTTTACAATAGTTCTGTATTGGTGCAGACTTATACCAATACACAGGCTCCTACCTGCAAAAGGCTACGACCTTCTCTCGTTCTCCAGACTATCCTAGAAGGGAGCTACAACCCCCATTCCTCTTGTACTAGCCGATCCATTTACTAGTATGCAGGCTGCTACCTGCTGAAATGCTCCAAGCCTTTCAACTGCTACTGGAAGGGAGCTACCACCCCCTTAGCTCTTGTACTAGCTAAGATACTAGTACGTAGGTGCCGGCCTACTATCTTCTCTCCTCAGGGTACCACGTTTCATACATTTTTAGACTGGGTACTCATGGTACATATCATCATAATCTGAAGGCCGCGTTTCATCCAATTTTCATACTGGACCAATCAATATCATTGAAGCACACAATCAATAAATACTAGCATCATCAATCTCTGAATTACCCAACACTTTCACCAAAACCATCCTGTAAATAATTCCTTATAACTTGCAGCTGTTCCATACATTGGTCATACCCAAATCATATCATTAATAAACATACATCAATAATTCATATCTAGTCTATCAAACTAGATAATGATAAACATTCCAATCCTTAAGATCTCAATCCATCAAGTATTAAATAGATATGCAATCAACCAACTTCCTTGTGCACAAACTGAACCAATACAGCAAACAAATCTGAACCCTGAACACAATAGTAATAGATACAATAGCTAAAACATGTTTCAAGTAGAGTTCGCAACTTAACCAATAGAATCCTGGAGATGTCCGCACTTCTGCTGTGTCGGACCTGCGCACTTTCACACCAGCGCCTAATGCTCACCTGTGCACCTCCGCATCTGCACCTTCTGGTAAGTTGCACACTTCTGCACCTGCACCTTCTGGTCAGCTGCACGCTTCCGCACTTGTGGCCACGACGCATCTACGCACTTCCGCACCTGCGACGCTTCTGGGCCTGCGATCCTCTACACCTCTTCCTTGTCTGTACTTGTGGTCCTGCGGGTATAGACAATTTCAGGCTTCAGGAATACCCCAGACTATCATATCTACAGATCTGATCATGCGCCGAGGAGATCTCAACCCATCAGTAGATCCGACTTGTAATCCTCATTTTTCTCCTTGATTTAGATCTAGCTATCACTCACCAACCGATCACCAGAAATTCAGATCTTCTTCTTCTTGAGATATTCAATGCATGAGTCCCACAGCCAAATGATCTCCTTTCCTTTTTATAGGTTAGGCCTGTACTGAAACCATGGTCCAGAACCATAGGTATTCAATACTAGGAACCCAATACCTTGGATCAATACTTTAGATGCAAAACCACGGACCAAAACCATAGGATCAAACATGTCCGGCTAAATACCATGTACCACCATAGGATTTCCCTCGTGCGTGTGCTTTTCTCTCCATGAAACTCCATGCATTTTAGGTTCGCACCTTTTGTGCGGGAGACTTGCGAACATATCCACACTTTGTGAATGGCGTGCCTGCGAGTCCGCACCTTTTGAATGGTGCACCTGCGAACCCCTTATTTTCTTCCATTCTAAGAGCCTGATCATCAATCTTTGCTACTGGCCTATTGCACTATGATCTGTCACCTGTATCAGTTGCCATCAAGGACAACACTTGTCTCATAATGCCAACAGAATCAACAAAAACAACCCTTAATAAGAAACCCAAATTTTAGGAAGAACCCTAATGCTGGAAAGAATGCTACAGCAAATCAAGAGATTAGGTTCCCCTTCCAAGGAAATTATGTTGAGGATTCGCGGAACCAAGAAGGAGAGGATGATACCAAGATTAACTTACTACAAACCAAAGATGAGGACATTGTTTTTCTTACTCAAGAAGAACAAGAGTTATATATGTTGCAGCAGTTGCAATTAGAATCTGGTGAATCCTTTGATTTTAAATAGGAATATGAGTTAGCTATATATGAGGTACACAAACAATATATCTTGAGGAGTAAAAAGAATAATGAGACTCCCATTAAAATGTCCATACAGACTAAAACTAAGATAATAAAATAAGCTCTAGTTAACAAAGTGTTACAAATCCTTCCTAGGGGAACATCAGAGACTTCAACCCCTTAAATTGTAGATATAACCTCCACTGAAACCCAAATAGAGTCAATTACTGAAAACAATCAAAATAAGGAAAATCAAGGCAAAATAGTAGAAACACAGAATGAAATTCCTACTATTGAGAAATAGAATAAGGACACACAAACTGTGCATATTAAGGAAGATCTAAATCAAACAAACAAATCTCAGGTCCCTTTCAACATCAAAATTGAAATAGCAAAAGTAAAGATATCAGTTCCTTTGAATGAACTAGTAAAAAATGAATCTTATAGGTCACAGATAAATGAAACTTTAAACATAGGAGAGGGAGAGGATTCTATTAGTTTGAATGATGATCAACCTGAATTATTGTTTGGCCCTAAGGCCAATGGTATTCATCAGCAAGGGGGATTTCCTCCTTTTCATATTAGCCTAAAAATTCATCACAAAATATCTCATAACACTATGTTGGACTCAGGGGCATCCCACAATTTGATTCCCAAGGAAATAATGGAAAGACTGAACCTAGACATTACCAAGCCATATAAGTATTTATTTTCTTTTGACTCTAGCCATGTTAAATGCCTTGGTTTGATCAAGGACTTATGTGTGACTCTTGTCCAGTGCCCTGAAAAGTGAATTCTAATGGACAATGTAGTTGCAGACATCCCACCGAAATATGGAATACTACTATCTTGCTCATGGGGAGAAAGACTGCAGGGATCCTTGCAGTTGGATATGTCTTATGCCACCATATCTATTTTTGGCCAGTGAGAATATTGTATAGGGATACCTTGATAAAATACATGGTGAGTAGTGACAAAAAACCACAAAACTTTCCCATATACTCAATACATTCAAACATGGACTCTTTTATCTTATACAATGTAGAAAATGATAAAAAGGAAATCATAGATAAAGACCTGAAATACATAATAGCTAACAGTGAAAACATATCTCATGAGTCACGTTGGCATCTAGACTTTGATGGGTTTGTCAAATAGACATGCTTTCATATTGAACTTCAAGTGTACCAATAAAATGGTTGAATATGAAGCTCTAATTTTAGGGTTACAGTTGTTTAGGAAACTGGGAGCCAAAAGAGTTTCCATCATGGGAGACTCAGAGCTAATTATTAAACAGATTAATGTTGAATACTCTATGAACAATCCTAGACTTGGTCGATATAGGGATACTATTCTAGACTTGATCAAAAACCTCCTGGAATCAAAGTTTGCTGCCATTCCTAGAAAACAAAACATGCAGTCCCACAATTTGGCCACCTTTGCAAGTACTTGTAAATTTCCATTTCAACCCAACCATTAGCACACTATAGAATTCAGACATAGGCCTGTTATACTAGACAACGAGAAGTATTGATATATTTTCTCCCAGGATTCTCATATTTATGATTTCATGAACAATGAAGGTGAATTTCAGAATTGCAAGATATAGATTGACTATACAGTAAACAATAATATACAAATTAGCATAGATGTAAATATTTTAGATGTAGCTAAACCAAATAAATTTACTAGAGTGGAAATATATAGTTTAGAGAATGTAGAGATTGAAGAAATAATGAATGATAATCCTGAGATTCTTAATTTGAAAAATATTTTTTTGCCTAAAGGATTAGTACCTTTAGAAGATTTGTTTGACTCTAATGATGTAGCTAGGAAACCCAAAATGGAACTTCTGAGAGCTGACATAGAAGAGGTTAAAATAGGAACTGAGGATAAACCAAAACTCATGAAAATATCAAAAGCCTTACCTCTAGAGGAAAAGGTTAAATACATCAATCTGTTTAAAGAGTTCTAGGATGTATTTGCATGGAGTTATGAAGACTTAAAATCTTATGACACCAGCATAATCCAACACAAAATACCTCTAAAAGGATATCATAAACCTTTGAAATAGAATCTTAGGAAAATAAACCCAGTTCTTATGCCCTCTATTGAGAAGGAAGTTAAAGGATTGTTTGATGCCCAAATAATAGCCTCCATTAGATACTCAGACTGGATTTCAAGCTTAGTCACAACTAGGAGAAAGACAGCTGAAATTAGACTTTGTGTAGATTTTAGAAATTTAAACAAGGTCTCACTAAAAGATAACTATCCTCTACCAAAAATGGACCATATGATGCAGAGGGTAGTAGGCTCATCTAGGATTTCACTATTAGATGGATTCTCTGGGTATAACAAGATCTTAGTCCACCCTGAGGACCAAGCAAAAACTGCATTTACTACTCCATGGGGTACCTTAATGTATACGAAGATGCCTTTTGGATTAATGAATGCAGATGCCACATTTAAAAGAGCTATGGATATAGATTTTGCCAAGGAAATCCATGACTTCCTAATAGTATACTAGGATGACATCATAGTCTTCTCTAAATCTGACAATGAACACCTAGACCACCTGAGAAGAGTATTTATCAAATGTAGAAAATTTGGGATTTCTTTAAATCCCAAGAAAAAACTTTTTGTTCTGGAGGAGGGAAAATTTTTGGGGCATATCATATCTAAATATGGGATTAGAATAGATCCTGCTAGAATAGAGGCCAATTTGACCATTACCCATCCTAGAAACATTAGAGATTTATAGTCATTTCTAGGCAAGATAAACTGTCTTAGGAGATTCATTTCAAATCTAGCAGAACTAATTAGAGAGTTAAATACATGCTAAGGAAGGACTCAACACTTAAATGGATAGTGGAGGCCAAACAATCCTTTGAAGCCATCAAGGAAGCCTTAACCAAGACTCTAGTCCTAATAAGTCTTGTTTTTAACAAGGATTTTATAATTTTTTCGTTTGCTTCAAAACACACCATTGTAACAGATTTGCTGCAAAAGAACAACCAAGGATATGAACAAGCAATTGCATTTTTTAGTAAATCCTTAAGAGATGCCACACTCAAATACAATATCATGGAAAAACAAGCACTAGCTTTAGTAAAGGCTATCAAAAACTTCAGAGTATACATTATGTATTCTCACATTATTTCTTATGTTCCAAATTCTATAGTTGAGGACATTTTGACACAAAATGGGCTTGAAGGGAAAGGACGCAAGTGGATTTCCACAATATTGGAATATGACATAGAGATAAAGGCAACTAAGCTTATCAAAGGCCAAGGTTTAGCCAAACTCATGGCTGAATCGAACTGTCAAGCCCTTCATGATTAGGAAGAGATGGTGACTCCACCAATCAGTGGACCTTTTACTGACTCACCCTGGTATGTAGATATTATATTTGTATTACAAAATTTACAAGCTCCTCCTAGTTTGAGAAGAACTAAAGCTAGATTTTTAAAGATGAATTCATTAAAATATTGTATCATAGATAATGCATTGTTTTGGAAATACAATACTAGTATTATTTTGAATTTTTTATTGAAAAATGAAGCTAATAAAATCATGCAAGAGTTTGACACGGGGATTTGTGGAGGACACTTGTACTAGAAGACTACTGCTGACAAAATCCTGAGGGCTGGTTTCTACTAGCCTACTTTGTTTGCAAATGTTAAGAAACATGTGCCATCTTGTCATCAATGTGAGATATTTGAGGGAAAAAAGAAAACTTTTACCCTTGCCTCTTAAACCAATTTCCACTGAAATTCCATTTCAACAATGTGGATTAGACTTCATTGGAGAAATACACCCAGGCTCCTCAACTCAGCACAAGTGGATTTTGACATTCACTGACTATTTTACTAAATGGATAGTGGCCATACCTTCTAGGCAAGCCACATACACTATCATAATCTCCTTCATAGAGAGTAGTATCCTGTCAATATTTGGATGTCCCTAGAAGCTCATTAGTGATAATGCAGTTTCCTTTTAATCCAAGAGAATGATAAATTTTTGTAACAAGTACCACATCACCCTTGGCCATTCCACATCCTATTACCCTCAAGGGAATGGACGAGCATAGTCATCCAACAAAATCCTAGTCAATATCATTAAAAAATTGCTGGATGATAACAAAAAGACATGGAACAGGAAGTTAGTCAATGCCTTATAGGAAGATAAATTGACTTCTAAGAAGTCCATTGGAACACCACCCTATCAGTTGGTTTATGGGATGGATGCAATTTTTCCATCATCTTTGGGATTTCCAGTGATGAAGATCATTCAGGAATTATAGGTGGAACCAAATGATATTAAGAGAAGAGTAAATCATACCATTCACCTACAGTATACTAGAGAAGAAGTACATGTGAAATCACAGGTAATCTAGGAAAAAATCAAGAAATTCTTTGATAAAAAGACTAAAGAAAATGAAATTTTACATAAGAGATAAAGTCCTTAAGTGGGATTAAAGAAGAGGAGACAAAGTCAAGCATGGAAGATTTGATCTTTTGTGGCAAGGGTCTTATGTCATTTATGGATACAGGGCCAACAATGCCTTTTTCTTAAGAGAGATAGATGGATCAGATCTACCAGAAGGACCTTTTAATGGTAGGATGTTGTAGCACTATTTTTCCATAAACCCATATTACTCTATTAACCCCACATTTATATAGTGATTAATTACACTTAAGGGTAATTAACCATGGGCACCCACTAAATCCCACCCCTATCTCCCGTCGTGAACCCTTGACACGTGATGACCATTGGATCATCTGCGCTCAGGTCTTACAACCCTCGCCCATATCATGCTTGCTCACTGCCCTACCTTTACCGGCTTGAAAGCATGCGATATGGGTGGTATTTCCTGGGCCCCCTAGGGTTACATGGCGGCAATGCGCTAAGTCATGTGCTCTTAGGAAAATATCGTCCAAACCCCATAAGCGGTGGGATATCTCCCGAATACACCTCCTCATCCAGCGTGAAAGCCATCATTGTTCATAAAAACATTTTCCCTGCCAATTTTACAAAATTTCCCATGAAAACCCCGCATACCCCCATTTTCACCTTTTTTCACGCATTTTCTCTGTGAAAGAGTTCTAAGCCTTCCTGTACCCCCGAGCTTCTACAACCATTTCTGACCACCAATAGTACCCCCAATACATTCAAAAAGCCCATTGCGGCCCTTTAGTGCATAACTGAAGACATAGAAACCTATGTAGCCATCATTCAAAGACCAATTTGCAGCTCTGACCATAAATTCCAGGTATTTTGACATAAAACTAGAATGACCCTCTGAATTTAGAACGAATAGTAAAATTCATGAAATGATTGATTGAATTTAATTAATTCCATTAAATTGAGAGTGTTCCCTCTCCTAAAATACCAAAACTCCTACCTGGAAATTGTCAATACCCTACCCCTATACCAGAGTGAACAAGACTTCATTTCCACAAACAGTATAAGCCCAATTCACATAATTTTATCACAAAGATCACTGCCCCAACCTCCTCGGATGTCAAACTAGTGACAACCCCTCATTTAGACGTTAACAATTTTTCCCTAACAGACATGGATTTTCAAATTAAAGACACAACCACCCTAGGCCACCTTCTAAGAATCCACCACTGGGCCAAAGATAGGTTCCTAAACCATGTTGATGATATAAACCTTTGGGAATCTAGTTTTCCCAAATATACATTCCAAAAAGTCCACCCATTCCTAGACATAGTAAATTTTTGTCATGCCTGTTATGTTCCAAGACATAGGGCTATTGAGTCACCAAACCGTCAGATATTATTCACCATCACTGCTGAATCCATCAACCAGATGATACAAATCCAACCTAGTCCTGCTCTGACTGCTTTGTCCATTGGAAACCTGTTGGACCTCTACATCACACTGGGCTCAAACAAAATTAAACAAATATTGCAGAATTTCATCATTGAGGAGATACATACTGCTAAAGGCATTCCACCCTATGTTGCCGCTAGTTTCTCAGAGACTAGTAGGAGAATTATCACCATTCTCTCATGCATCCTCGGATTCACATCTAATGAGCATGTGGATGAGGTCATCATGACCTTCTTATCCATTCTCACTCTAGGCAAGCCTCCTGCTGTCATGTATGATTATGCCTAGTTCATTGCAGGCAGAATGTAGGAATAGTTCACTAGATTTCCCACTAAAAGAGTCTTCAAATACTCTTTATTGTTGTTTCATATGTTCTTCTATTATCAAACAGATAAGTTCCCTTCAAGGATCCAAAAATTGGACACGAAGGAAAATGAGAGATCAGTCATCTATTGGACACCCTTGGTCCACAAGTTTTCCACTTGATTCGCCTACAAATATTTGATAGACCCTTTTGTATACTTAGTTATGAACATGTTGACTTCTAATACTCAGCCTAGAATCAACCCAGAGACTAAAAGAGTACTGCAATTGGCCTTGAGTATCAAGGTGCGTTATTGGTACTTGTACCAAAACCACACAGAGATTAGGATTTATGGCTGTGAGATAGCCCCCAACAAGTTTCCCAAGTACCTCCCAGTGAGGATATTTTCTTTTGAGTACTTTAGGTAGATGATCAACTTTGATGACATCAACTTCATATCTTATAGGAAGAAAATCTAGTTCAAAGTGAAGAACCAGATGAGCCCATTTATTTGCAACAATGGAGAAGCTGGACTAGAGGCTATTAGGCCCCTATTCTACTAATGTAACCCCTTATCGTTATTAGTACAACCCCCTTATTATATTGTTGTGCCCATGTAGTCACCATATTGCTATTATTGTGCCCCATAGAAGCCCACTATTGCTTTTATTGTGCCCTTACAATATTATTGTTATGTTGGCTTTGATTATATTATGACCCCTGAGACTCCTATATATAGAAAGGAGGCCTTGTCATTTGTATCATCCAAGAATTGTTCATTTGTGTAATGTAAAGGAGGTTCCCCCCTCGAAGAGGCTTATTTCTAAGGTGTTGATCTATCTTTTCTAGCTTTTTGTGAGCTATTTTCATAACATTTTGTATCAGAGTTGTGGATTATAGGGTTTCACTTCTCCAAACAGGTCATCGTGGGATTTTCGCTATAATGATTTCGCTACAAAGATTCAGAAGCTAAGAAAAAAACCCATTTGACATGAAATTGGTCTGAACCTTGGCTCCAAATTTCAGATCCTGTCTCACTAAATTTTCAGAGATATAGTCTGAGGAATTTAGGGTTTTGTAGACCCCCGAATTACATTCTAAACAGGTGACCTGGGGACAATCGTCATAACTTTTTTTTTTAGCATCAAATTGAAATTTCGTAAGAATTTATAGAAAGAGGACAAACTTTAGTTTCCTCTATATATTTTTGAGATCCTAATCTTAAAACAGTCACACGTGGCACTTCATACAATTTCACTCTTCTAAAAAGGTCTATAATCAGGTCACCATGGTAGATCTGGCATAACTCTTCCTTGGAGAATCCAATTTGGATTAGACGGGTGGGATTGACAAGAGGACACAAAGGGCTACTGTAGGTCATGATTTCAAATTTGGAAGATCCAAAATGACAAAGTTACAGTTGTTTCAAGATCGAGCTCCTAAAATCAAGAAGTGAAAGATCACATCGAGAAAGAAGAAATGAATCCAACCATATCTTGTAATCCATTGGCCAGAATTAGTACTCCTAAAGACATCAAGATAGAAGGACATATCAAGAAGAAAATTTTTGAAGAAGTCAAAGATCACATTGAGCATCAAGAAATGAATCTGACCATATCTTGTAAAGCATTGGAAGAAATTACCACTCCTCAAACTGTCAATATAGAAGGAAATATCAAGGAGAAAAAGGTTCGAGCAGTGAAAGATCACATCGAGCATCAACAACAAGTTCTCCAACTTTTAAAGGATAACACCACTTTGATGAAAAATCAAATGCAAAAATAGGTAGATCAGCATCAGAGTGAAAAATGTTTTGATGTATGTGATTAGGTATTTGTATGGTTACATCTCAAGCAAGCTATTTATGAGTAGGAAATGTTGGCAATACTACATGCACTTAAGAAATGGTGACCTTACCCAATGGGAAGACACTTCAAGGTAAAAATGGATGATGATAGTCTTAAATACTTTTCAGAACAAATATTATATTTAGAAGAATAGAAAAAATGGGTCACAAATATGTTGGATTATGACTTTGACATCATCTATAGAAAAGGGAAGAAAATTTTTGTTGTAGACACACTCCCAAGAAAGGATGAGGATGTGGAAGCATTTTTTTGTGGTATTTCTATTATCCAACCAGATTGGATAAAAGAAGCAAGGGATGAATGGAAGAAGCACAAAGAAGTGTGGCCACTCATTCAAAAGTTGTAGATATCCCAATTCAAACAATATTGCCAAAACTTGAAGAGGAAGGAAAAATCATATTGGAACCTGGAGCATTCACAGAAACAAGAACTCGACAGCTACACAATCAATAAATTCCAGAGTATCTCATCAAGTGGAAGAACTTACCTGCTAAATATTCCACATGGGAGGACAATAATTTGAGGACAACACGTTTTGAAGGAGAGGGGCATGTTAGGCCCCTATACTACTAGTGTAACCCCTTATTGTTATTAGTACAACCCCCTTATTATATTGTTGTGCCCATGTAGTCCCCATATTGTTATTATTCTGCCCCATAGAAGCCCACTATTGCTATTATTGTGCCCTTACATTATTATATTTATGTTGGCTCTGATTATATTATGACCCCTTAGACTCCTATATATAGAAAGGAGGTGTTTTCATTTGCATCATCCAAGAATTGTTCATTTGTGTAATGTAAAGGAGGTTTCCACCTCGAAGAGGCTTATTTCTGTGGCATTGATCTATCTTTTCTATCTTTTTGTGAGATAGTTTCATAACAGAGGCTCACAAGTTACTTCAATTAATGAAGTTCAAAAACAGTTTCATCTAGCAGTAGGACCCTCATGGGGTCATAAACAAGCTCAAACTCAAGGTCATGTTGGAAGCCTACATACACCACCCAAGGCTTGACATTGAACAATTTGCTAACGTGGATGAGTGGGTGGAGAACACCTTGTTTGACATGGACAACACTGTTGTGGACATAGAGAATACACTTATTGATTTGGAGAGACAATTTGATCATAACTCTTTCCTGCATGTTTCAGAATAGGGAAGGCCAATGAACATTCCTCTAGTCATACAAACCCCAGTAAATAAGGAGAAGAATCGTAAGAGCAGAAGGGATGAGGCATCTAGCTCTGCCATGGAGACCACTGGTGAGTTGATGGAGCCAAGTAAGATACCCAAATTGAATCCTGTCTTTGAAGAGGAGGATAACATTACATCTGTAGAAATCATTGAGACTGAGACAATAAGACAGAAAGGCAAAGAAGTAGCTGCATCATAGGAGACACAAAAACCCTCAACATCCAAAACATTGTTGGTAGATAGACAACTGAGTATGGAGATTTCTTCCTATGTCAGGCTAGTTGACAAGGAAAAAGACATCAAAGATAGATTTAAAGAAATAAAAATGAGGAATGGAAGATTGAAGGCAAAAACATATGCACAGTACCTCAAGCTCACACCACCAAACCAGACTAGACTAGTGTTAGCCTTTGACATCAAAGAAGGAAAACTTGAAGTCTCATTCCTACAGCCCATTGTAGAGCAACCAAAGGCCTCATTGGACTGCAAGAAGACCAATTTTAAGCTCTTGGCTAGGGATATTCATCCCATTGATCAGATCAAATTTCACAAGAAGCCTGGAGAAATGATCTACTCCACCCTCATAGCAAAGGCCATAGTTTCTTACAAGTTACATGATTCATTAGACAATGTAACAACTCAATTCAAGCCAAAGAGAGCCTCTTCATAGGCTAAAGACACTAGAATAAAGTACTTGGAGGAATTGGTTATTGATCTGGGCCATGACCCAAGTGATGTGAAGGCCATAGAGAAACTTATCAAGAAGAAAAATGAGGACAAAGCAGCCCTCAAGAAATAGCTCAAATTGCCTCACTTGCAGCATCCACAGACAAAACAAGTCCTAGCAAGCCATACCAATCATGAAGAGATGGACTTGGTGTTGCAACTTAATGACTAGTTGAAGGAGATGGAGAAGGAGTTGGATACCTTAATCCAGCTCAAACAAGCTAGAATTGATAATGCTCCTGCAACTGTCATTCCAACAGTGACTACAATTGTACCTTCTACTCTAGCAGCAGCATTAGCTCCCACTGCTCCAATGGCCACTGCACTATCAACATCAACACAGACTACATCAACAATAGGATCGACAACAACAGCCTCCACAAGTGAAGAAGCAAACAGGTTCGTCAAAACAATGGAAGAAATGTCCATTCAGACTAATGAGATGAACTAATTAAAAGAGAAAGTCACCAACTTTGAGATAGATTGCAAACTTGCCCAGATCATGCATAAGGAAGAACAACAAAAGGCTGCAAGGATGAATGAGAGGACAAAGAACCTGGAAAAAGAACTAACCTTTATTGAACCAATAGGAAAGGCTAAAGAGCAACTGTGGGCCAATATCATTGACTCTATCAATGATATTTGGCCATCCATCCAAGTCATATTTGAGTAGATAGATTTAATAAAGCAGGCTACAAAAGCCATTGAAATGGTTAAAATAGAACTTGGAGATATGCCGGTAGCAAGAATCATCCACATCCTCAACTATAAGAATAAATATGAACTGCAAGAGCTTGAGATACCTAATAGGATAGGTACAATTTTGGAAGTGAAAAGTGTCCTCACCAACAGGAATTTGATGTTGAATCTAGAAGATAAGTGTCAAAACATGCAGTTAGTCATTGATGGGTTCATGGCTAAGTTTGTGCTGTTGAAGGAAAAGGGATTACCTAATCCCTTAGGTGTAAATGAAAATTTAATGACACAGGCAGATTGCAACAAGAAGATTAGTGAAGTGGCCAAAAAATAGGTGATCACTTCATCTATGAAGGGCATGCCAGCAGGAAAAGTCTTGTACCAAAATTTTGAAAACTTGTTTTACCTTTAGCATGAGGTAAAACACCTATTTATTAACAAGCCCACTTTTGAAAAATATACATAGGCAGATGAGATATACAAAAAAATGATCAATATCCAATTACCAGATGAAGAAATATGGGAAAAACTGAATGATTTATTGTATTAAAAGGATAGTAAATTATAAATCTACAGTAAGAAGTGAAATGGCAAGGTAAAAGGATATTGACAGGTCAGTAGGGTTAAAGTGTATTAGATGAAAAAGTATTAGGTCAAAGGTCAAAGTAAAATAGAACATCTAAATGGAAAAAGATCGAAGAGCAGTTCAATAGCTATCTCTATCTTCTTGCAAGAAGATATTCCTTTTTACGAGTTTAGTTCTGAAAGCAGTTTCAGATATTTTGTAATTCCTTTTGTATAAAGACTTCAATATTCAAAGTATTCTGGTGGATTATTTTACATTTGTAGATTTATATTGATCTTGAACCGAAAGGTGATTGTATCATTTTTAAGTCAACAGGCTGGGGCAGTGAAGTACTTTCTTTGTGTGATTTTGTTACCTTTCTTATGTGTTTTCATAATTTTAAATGTGTTCTAAAATATCATTGAATTAACTAAAATATCACTTAGAATTTGTTGAATTACACTCTATTTTGCACAGTTAGTCATTTACATGTTTTCCTCTAATACCCGCATTTGACAACCCTTAATTGCTCTCCCATCCTAGTTGACTTCTTTCATTCCTTCCAAAGTCCGGCCTAGGGAACCCTTAATTTCTCCCTGGATTTGATTTGAAGCCATTCACCATTTCATCTTTGATATCTACAATAACTCATCTATCTTGCCCTGTAGACACTGTTTTTAGAACTCAATCTAGTCTTGTTTGTCTGGTATTCAACTCCATAGCCTAGTGGTAGAGACCAAACCTCTATTAATCTAAGTAAAGTCATCCCACCACCAAAATTCAAAACAAAACCCTGAGTGCAAGCAATAAGTAGCCTAAAATTATCTTAACTAAAGCAAAGTTATTTATAAAGAGAGAGCCCTCTCTGAGCATCAGGAAGCCTAGGTCCTGATCTACAAAAGTGGTTTGTTGTTACCTTTGATTTTTCTTTCTCCATTAACTTCAAAAGAAATATCAGAGTGATAACACTATATACATAAATATGACAACACAAATATATATGAGAATGAGAGTTTTAATGTTTACTATAATATGAATATATGTAGACTGAACTTGTGTCATTATGTTTCAATTTTGTGCTACAAGAGTTTGACATGATTTGGCTAATTGATATAGATAAGCATGTCTAGAGTTTTGACATGATGCTTGATAATGACTTAGAACTTTGAATTGATGTTGAGATATGTTCTAGACTATAGTTCTCAATATGATAGAGAATTTGGGATTTGACCTACTGACTAATGATTTGATTTGATGTGTGATGATTTTCCTTGATGAAAATGCTATGTGTGCGTAGTGAATTTCAGTGACTAGTGTTGGTATTTGATAACGGTTTTTTGTGGGCCTCCTTTTCCCTAGAAAATTGGTTGAAGTATTGATAGTTGTGATTTAGTGTGAAGTAATCTAGAAATGAATGGATGGAATCTCGACAACTTATTTGCATCTAGTGACTCATATTATGATCGTGAGGATGACTTGATGAAGCTTATGACAACTTCTTGGCATTAAAATAAATGAAATCATGACTTGATAAAGTCTCTACCTATCATTTGGCCTAAATATTCTCATAATTTGATATTTTTATGATCTTGATATTGGTTATGGTTTCACATCTAAGCTTTGATGAGCTGAATTACTTAATTACATTGTACAATACTGATTTGTGTGATATCGAGCATATTGGTTTGGAAAAGTGTTATGTTTATAGAGAGAATTGTACGAAGTAAGCTCCCCAATCCAGCTATGTTTGCATTGACAAGTTATCTAGTAAAGCCAAGAAGATATGTTGAACAAAACCTCTACTTCAGAAGTGCTGCAAGGTATGACTTTGATTTTGGTTTTGGGTTTTATATATTGATGGTCTACTATTGACAGGTAATGAGTCTCTGATGATCAAAGTAAGAGGGTGATGGCTTCTAAAGATCCAAATAATGAATAATGAAATTTCTAAAGTCTGGAAAAGATAATATATATTGAAAATATATTGAAGAAGTATTGGAAAGTTGAAATAAAAATCCTTTCACACTGAGACTGAATATAAATATCTTGGGAAGAAATATTGTTGAACTCAACTTGGCAACTGACAGTTGATTGAAGTATTGATATTCCATTTTGAACACTTGTCTATATATATCTATATCTATATATATAATGTGCATAGAAACTAAATAAGTTCATGATTGAGCCGCTTTGTCAACATAAAGTTTCCATCTAGCACCCTTCAATATAATTGCATTGGGCAATCAATTTTATCTGAGATATTCATTCTACAATATGTCACTGCATGGATGTATTAATGATGTTTTGGATTATTATTGATGAGCACATTTGGATGCTTGTTTAGTATGAGATCTTCCATGATATCTTAGATGAGAGTTTCGTAGGATGAACGAGGTTGAATATGACGTTTCTAGCATGGCTGGCTATGTGGCATGATGAAGAAGATCCTTGGAGTGTCGTTTGAGTAAGATATGGATATGATATGGATACAATATGAAGAAAAATACTGGGAACTAATGGAAAATAATATCACATATATTTGGGACTAATTTGCCTTCATATATTGAGACAAGCTCAAGCTTGTGGTTGGCACCTCTTTCAGGCAGAGGACAACTATGGTATCCTTTTTGTGATATAAATATTTTTATTCTAATATGATATTTTATTTGATGTCTTGTATGAACAATAGATAGTTTCTATTGAGACTTGATGATTACCATATATGAGAATGATAACAACATTGTTGATCGAGGGCACCGAAACAACTCTTTCTCACCTATTTGAGCTCCCATCATGTGGAATTGAGATAGAGGGCTCCTGAGGTTGTGGGGACTCAAGAAGATAGGGTATCATCCCTAATTGTTACCCATAGGGTTGGATATATTGATCCCCTATCTAAATAGGGTCATAGATGTTGCTCCTCTATCTGTTCTATGTAGAGTATACCCAAGTTGGCATCATAACTAGAAGCAGGGATTGAGAGTGTACATGGGGTGTACAACCCAAGTTGATTATGATGCAGGTGTTATACAACATGGGTGTTCAGAGTCATCGATGGGAAGATTAGTAGACAATAGGATTGCACTAAGAGGTTCTCCCTTGTGTGTATGGATATCGTATTGCTCAATATGGGGCTGTAGTAGTAGATACCACATGCGATTATGAGTTGATATATGCTCCCCAGTGTGGTTTCAAGTTTAGATGTGCTCCCTAATGGTATGTTATTTGATGATCATACAGATCATAGATTTAGCTCCCCATCGATATATCTAGGTAGTAGCTCGCTGACAGAGATTTTAGGTAGTAGCCAATGGACAAAGGGTAGTAGATTGACATACTTAAGATTGGATGTGATATGATGACAAGATGACATGATGATCAATGTTTTGAAATTGGCTGGTGGGATTCTCCCTAGTTGAGTGGGAGTGTTAAAAATATGTAGCTATGGAAAATCAGATAAGTGAAAGTGTAATTATGAAGAAAATCCCACATGTGCATATTTGATAAGGTCAGCCCTAAAGAAAAGTGGACCACCTTGCAAGGACGTAAATACACGTGATGTCTATGTCATTTAGACAAATTGAAAAGACAGTCTTCTATCTTGGTTTCTAGATTGCATGCGTTTTAAGCTCATCTGTGGAGGAACCGATTTGCTATGAGGTGAAATTTCAGGGTCCAAAGCTCGCATCTCTGATTTACAGTTTCGGGCCTCAGTCACAGGAACAATATAGGATGAAGTTGACCCTAGTCGCTTGAAAAATATGTCATCCTTGCAACTAGAGCCTTCTAGTTACATAAGAAGCTCTCCATCCATGCAACTGGGGGTTTATGGCTTCTACATTCTATATCTAACCCTAGTCGGTCGCATGCGAGCCTTAAGGGACTGACCTAGAAAGCCATAGAAACTTGCAAACACCTCCTCCAAGCGATTAGGACCTAAAATATAAAATATCATTCTTCTTAATATTTCGCTCAATGACCACATGGTTTGACAGTTGACTGAAGACAGTGATAGTTCATCACAGACTTTAAAATGATATTTTTGAGTATATGATTTGTTGGGTTCATTTAAGGATGTTGTAGTTTTTTTTGTTAGTTATTTTCACAGATGAAGATATTGATCATGGTACTCTCTTTTTCTTAATCGTTTAATGATGATCTAATAAGAAGAATAATCTGAAATTGATTTCCACATAGTGAGCTTTTTGCTGGTCTCCAACCAATCCCCATGTCTCTATGTGATGGGCCTCTAAATTAGACAAACATTAAAGCCCATGCCTCTAAATTAAACATAAATTAAGGCCTATGACCATACTTCAGCACATTATAACTCTCCTTTTGCATTAGATAATGTATTTTTAAATTTTGCTGTATTCATAATGAAGGTTTATGAATAATTGCATATTTGTACCTAATATTATTTATTTTTGTGGAATCTTATGAGAATATTCGGTAGATTATGAAGTTTTGGAGGAGGAGATAATCTAGGGACTTTCTCCCTGCTATAGGAGGATCACTATTAAATAACAAATCAACAAGATATTATGGAATTATGGCACAGATTGTGGAACTCCAATGATTGAAAAAATCTAGGAATGTGTTCCCTACTATTTAATGTAGATTCCTACTATTGGGGACCAGATCCACTAATCAAGGGATTTTGTGGGGAAAAAGCTTCCTCCATTCATGGGGAATGATTCCTAATAATTTTTTATAGCTACAAAGTCAAATTTTCTTGTAGGGGGAGATTTTCATTAGTGCTCTTGTGGAGAGAACTCATATTTCTTTAGTTCCATTGTATTTTCTTGCAGGGATGTAATTGTATTAATGAAAATAATGAAGATTGGTGTCATGTTCAACTTACAAATCTTATTATCCTCCATAGGTATCATATTTTCCTTAGTCTTGGCCATCCCAGGAGCCTTAGAGCCCTTTTGGATCATTTTCTTTCCTTCTTTTCACTTCTTATTCACATGCATCTCTTGTTTTTCTTTCTTTTTCTTTCTGCATTTAGTATTAATGATTTTTTGTTGTAGGATTGGGTTAAATGGTTTATGTAATTTCTTTTGTAGGATCATAACCATAGTTTATCCATGGAAAATATTTGGAAATTCATAGTAATCTTTGAGCTACATGGATTAGCTTTCTTATTCCCAAATCTATATTTCTGGAACTCCTTTGTGTCAAAGAACAATAAACTTCTACTATTCTCGAGAGAACGCTAACGAGATTGAATCAAGCTGGTTCCACTTGCATTATATCACAAAAAACTCTAATTCCAAAAAAAAGTTACCCCATTTAATTTTCACTTGATTCGGTTAGGCATTTTATAGATTTCCTAGCTCACTAGTTCTCAAATTTCTAGATTTTTGACTTGCGAATTTCTGTTATTTTTTAGCATGGGTTAATAGAGGTCTTTTTGAATGATTTCAGTTGGAATGGGAACCTAACACATTCTAATCAATAACAGAATCCGTCCCATACAATTTTTATTTTATTTTCTTGGTCATTTGATGAATTATAATTTCATATAGTAAATCTATAACACCCTGTAGTAAATCAGGGGTCCTGTAGGAGAACTAGTACATCCTGTAGCGACCTGTTTTGAGCCCAAATTGAGAAAAATCATCATTGAATATGGGATTAGGCCTCTAATTGACCTCCAAGTCATCTAAATCATTGTACCCCTCTTTCTCCACACTTGTCTCCCTTGTCAAATATCAAGGAAAGATTAGCGTTTGCACTTATAAAGAAAAAAGATTTAAAAAATGAGTTATTTTATATTTACACATGCACAAAGTAGTTAGTACTCTCTAGATCATATTTCATGCTCAATTATTTTGAATCATCACATATGATAAATAGGGGTAAGCTAGGTTTATTTTACATTTATTTCATGATCTTTATGAAATTAGAATAGGTTTCTTTCCTTGCACTTTCTTTCTTGCAATAGGTTGAGGTTCCATTTCAAACATTTCATTTTGTACAATTAGTTTAGGATTTCACTTCAGTAAATGAAATCCATTATGTCATGACATCAAAGGAAGGACACATTATATGCTACACTTATAGTGCTGATACCTCTTAAGATTGTAGGAACGCCAGGTTGATAATTAAAGTCAGTACCCTTGGGAGTTGCAATATTCTTGTTGCAATACCGAGGCTCATCATTTTATGGTGCCATTGTTGTGGAGGTGTCAAAGTAGGCATAGTTTTATTCCTTAGTTGATTCATTTCTTTTTACTTTTAAAAATAAAAATAAAATTGCATTAGGAATATTTAATTTCAAAAGTAGAAAATTCATTGCAATATAGTTTTCATTCAATCATAAAAACAAAAAAATCTCCAACACCAACCCACCCCCCATTTGATCATGTGGTGCAGTAAGAGCCACATCACCATTCATTTTTTGCAGGTAGAGGAAGAAGATGAAAAATGATGTGGAAGAAATCGACGGAGATGATGATAATGAGGAAGATCCTCTTATATTTCCCATTGAAGATACTGATGGTAGTGTGCACATGAAGAACATCCCTCCATATTTTCTTCCAAAATTTTATGGTCTAAGGTTAGAGGATCCAGAAACCTTTCCCTTTGAATTTGAAATTATTTGTAGATCTTATGGTTGAGTATTAAAAACTCAAAAACTGAGATTTTTTCCAGCAATATTGAAGGATATAGTTCTTAAATTGTTCATGAGTTTAGGGACTAATTCAATAAGATCATGGAATGATATGCAAAAGATATTTTTAGAAAAATATAAAGAACATGATCTTGAAGAACAAATACTTAAAATGAATCAAAGAGAAGATGGGATTCTAGAGGATCTAATAGAGAGGCTCATGTATAATGTTAAGAGGGTAAAACTACATCATTTAGGATCCGACACAATAAAACCCTCTTACTTACAACAATTATGGATGAATGGATTAATCTCCTTAATCTCATGAGTAGAAGTGATGTATACCAATTATCATTTGAAGGAATTTGTGAAACATGTAAACACATATCAAGAGGAAGGGCAAGATTAAGTCAATCAGCATCAAGATTGGTAATTCAAGGTAAACTTGGAAATTTGTTTGATGATTTTAAAATAGAAATTCTTAACAATATAACCAAAGAAGTAGAAATGTTAAGAATGAAAGTTGAAGAAAAATAAGATGTTGATGGTTGTGTTGTGCATGCAGAATCACATAATGTTAAATATTGTCCATCATTACCAAGCTTGAGGGATTCTAACCAAGAGGACAATGGAGCAAGTCAATTGCAAATGCAGTTATGTTATGTAGCTCCAAGAGGACCATGGCATCCTAGTCAACCTAGTATGATCCAAGAGCCTAATTCAAAATTTCATGTTTATGCACATCCACCTAAAAGTAATTGTTTCCTTTGCAACATTGGCCATCTCAACCCCAAAACCAATCTTTGCAAGAAGGTTGGAAAGGAACTTATGGTACCCATCCAGAATATCCTTAGTATTTTCCTCAATATCCTCCATACCCAACTCCATGTTATCCCTACCATTCATCTCCGCCACAATCACAACCCAACCACGTCCATCTCAAATATACACTTCCACTCAACTACATGTACCGCCACTTCCAAACCCACACATTGAAGTAGCTCATCCCACTTGCAAAGCTAAGGTACAACACTTCCAAATATCTCATCTCAATCTCAATGGTATTCATCTTAGCTCAGGAAGAACATTATATAAAAGTGATTATCTTGTTGCCATTAAAGGACAACATGTATAAAAGGAAGATTCAAAAGAGAAGATCAAAGAAACTTCGACTGCATTTGATGAAGAGTCGACAACAAAATTAGAGTTTGAGAGAGCTCCCTCATGGTTACCATCAAATCCCTCCACTTATTTAAGAGGTCAATCAACAAAAGAGAAATATTTGAAGGTCATGGTAGAAGAATACATCCAAGATGATCCAAATCAAAAAATGGACCAGAGGCATCACAATTATATTGAAATATGGTTCCAGACAATCACTAAGTTGCAGCAATAATCTCTTCTTCAATTGTGCTTGATATCATCAAAGTCAAAGCATTTGATCATTCATATTTAGGTAGCTATCAAAGAATACATTTCAAGTCTGCACATTAGTTTTTTTGTCATCTTGATGTGCACATGGCTCTATTGGAAGTACTCTTATACGTGAAAGTGATTTCGTTTTTCAAGTAGAGTAGGATAGAAAAAAATAAAATTAAAAATAAGAGAAAAAATAGAATCTCAAGTGAAAACCTCCTTTGAGGTGCTTGAGATTAGCTCATTGTTTGAAAACCTCCATGAGGCATTCAATGGGTTGGGAAAAAGAAAAAGAGAGAAGAAAAAAAGGTCCTAGGTGAAAACCTCCTTTGAGGTGTGTAGGGAGACCTACTAGTTGAAAATCTCATTGAGGTGGCCAGTAGGCCTAGAGAAAAAAAAAGTGAGAGAAAAGAAAAACTAAAAAATCCCTTCTCCATGTATCTCTTTGATGAATATAGGAGTTGTCCAACGTCTACAAGGAATAAAAACAAGTTGCCACGAAAGAAAAAAAATATGTCAAACCTAGTCAAAGGAAGTGAAATTTTCACTTTATCCTCCTTTGCTCAAATGCTCCAACAGAACCAAGACCATGCTAATCCATCACCCTCATCTATTTCCACCATCAACTCATCATTCCCAAGCTTCTACCACTCATTTTCCTTGTTGTCCCAAAAAACTACAAGAAGACTCTATTTTATTACAGGAAACAAAAATACATAGAGAAGAAATTTGTTTTTGCCACAACTTGAAAACCATAAATCCATTTGGCAGGCTATTTCAGGGGGATATGCATATGGATGATGGTAACATTCTCAAGCAATTTCAACAAATTCCACTACACAGTTTTCAAGAAATCAACCTCCATCACCTACAACTATGTTCGAATTTTCTCAATATATATGCATCCATTTAAAAATCTATTTCATGAGAAGATGCATATTGATGATGGTAACATTCCCAGGAAATTTCGGCAAATTCTAGTGCACAATTTCCATGAAATTGACCTCCATCACCTTCATCCATTTTTAGTTTTTCTCAAGATCCATGCATCCATTGACCAAATTGTTTTTTGGGGAGGTGCATAAAGATGACGACAACATGCTCAGAAAGTTTTAGCTCAGTCCATCCTACCATTTGGTAGATATGGACAAGACAAGTTTGCTACAAGAGGCTATCCCAAATTACTACAGAAGTTTCTTGTAGTACTACAGGAAGTTCTGAAAATCTACAGGAATGTCGAGAAAAAGATACAAGAGGCAATATGATGAAGAAATGGGTCAAAATTTCATGTATTCTTTAGGGAAGGTTGATATAGGTCTCCCAAATATGGCACATCAACGTCAACTCAGTAGTAGCATGCATGTCTCTCCAATAACCATCAATTAGGTACAAGTATGCAATATCCTTTACCTCTTCTCTTGAGAATATTATAGTCAGAAATTTGTTGTCAATTCATAAGAGATGAGGTTTTATAAGCTAAGGATGGGCCAATAGTATCTGCCACCTTCAACTAGTTAATTGCAACTCACTCCCTCAACACATATTTCATTAAATTTGGAAGTATTCTATTACAAGGCCTCCAACAACATTCATTTTTTTTGTAAATTTCC
>APFE030201639.1:4965-23527 GCA_000404065.3 Pinus taeda
ACCGGCTCCTTGACAACAATCCAAGGTTTACCGATAAGTGACCCCTAGCTCCTCGACAATGGTTAATCCAAGGTTTACTATTTGTAATATGTGTGTGTCTGGCGTCATTCCCAACCAGGGAGGATTGATCCCCTCACTGGTTCGGACACGAGCTCGTGCTTCTCCTTTAAGAGGAGCTTTCCCAGAGTATAAATGCAACAGGTGGATTTATCCTATCACAAGATAAGCTACTTGTTTGGTTTTGTAGTCTTGGAGAGTTAATTACTCTCCTACTCCAAGACACTAGCCTGATCTATATTGGTGCTTCAGAGCCCTAGTAAAAGAAAATTTTCTAAGTTGATTTTACTTTAAGCGTTAATTTTATGGCTTTTCTTTAAGACAAAAGGTAGTGGAGATGAAACTTATGGTGTGTAGACTCGACTCAAATCCACTAAAAGGATGCACCTAGGATGATTTACACTACTTTTCTTTTTCAATGAATTCCCTAGCTAAGAGAGTTAGAGAATGCAAACTTTGATAAAAGCAAATTTCTTAACAGAAAATCAAAGAAACAATCTCTTTATCTTTTCCAAGAATACAACACATGACCACTCATTACTTGCATGAGAATTCCGTTTTCTTTCAAAATACTTCAAACGCTACTTAAAACAAACTTTGCAAAGGAGATGTTTTTGTATTTTTCCTACTTAACAAAGCATATAAAACTATTTTAACAAAAGCAATTTCAAAATTTATAAAAGTCTATGAAAAACTCACTCAAAAGAAAATCAAAAGGAAATTTACCTAAAAGAAAATCTAAAGAGGCGAAAGCCTACTAATATGATTCCAGGTTGTTTTACTCGGTAACAATCAAACCAAGGACCAGTTCATGCAGAATCATAAACCAGTCAAAAACAAAAATCAAACTCTTTTTCTTTTCCTAAGAATGAAATTCACAACTTCAATCAACAAGCTTCTTCGAAATTCCGCAAAGAGACAACACAAAGATAGGTTTCTCACACAAGGAGATTTTACGACAGGTCCAACTCCTGAGAAGAATGACAAAACCAGAGAGATCCAAGGTTTCACAACTTCTAAAGTCAAAGTCACTACAGGACCAATGCAAAAATCAAACCCTAGGGCTAGAACTTCTATGAATTTCACTAAAACTCTTGACGCTAACAGAACAATTTCAGGTGAATATCTCTAACAGATAACCAATGGATCTGGGCAGTAAAAACTAAAGAAAGACAAAATCTAAGAGGAAAAATGGAAAAAATGGAAATTTCTCAATTTTTGACAGGGTACGCAGGCAGCCTGTTTGCACAGGTGCGTGCACGCTCTGTATACAAAGCTACAGTGCGTACAGGTACGCACTATGCTCAACTCAGAGGGTGCGTACTACTAAAAAATCAAGAAAAGCTAAAACATAACTTAACTCTAAGCTAGCCCACCCAAATACACAGTCAAACAGCCAAAACCAAAAAAGAAATGACTCTTTTCAGATCAAAGTGTCACACAAAGGAAAAATCATTCACATTAATGGAGTCCCCAGTGGAGTCGCCAATTTGTCATGTGGAAAGAGTTAATCTTGCGGACAAAAACAACCTCCCTAGAAGCCTAAGACTTTCTAGTGACAAACAAGACAATTAAGAGCAATCCTTCTCTAAACATGCATTTACCATACAAGAAATCAAGTGTTTAGATCCTACCTGTAGTCCAACGCTGTTGTAGTAGTCCAGCCTTGTCGATCCGGATGAGCTCCTCCTTCACTTCGAAACCTGCATTCACTAACAATCAAACGATTAAATAGCACCTAAATATCTCATAAAATAAAACATTTTCAACATACAGACCAAGGAGTATATGAAACAACTCATTAATAACAAACTGTTGAGAAGAATGGACTTATTTGTATTAATAGGAAACAAAAGAAACCATTACAACCTGAGCCTTGGTGTTGTGCAAGTTCCTCCCAGGGTCCAGCAAGAGTTTTCCTTTACTTTGATAAGCTCACCCACTTCCAAATGAAACAAGAAAGGATGGTAATCTCTCCTCACAAGCTTCTACAAGGAAGTCCTAATTCCAGCAGCATCTACCCTTTGGAATGTTCAGCTTTCAACCTCCCCTCCTCTGGCTCAATGCCTGTATTTATAGTGTTCTAGAGGAAGTTATTCAGGTCCAACATCAATGGGATACTCCCTCTTTTGGATGGGGTAGCTCCTCTCTTGATGGGATAAGTTCCTCTTTCATAGGGATGCATGAACCATCTGGAGGCGCTCAATACACGTCAAACAATCTTCTAGAATGCTCTAGAAATGACCACAAGTAACTTTTTTAAGATGAAACTCGCGCCTTTTGACCTTTACAGGAGTACGCACCTACCCCTTTACATATAGAGCGTACAGGTACGCAGGTATTGTGAACTTGGGATGCGTACACGTAGGTAAGGTAGAGAGAAACTGCGTACCCAGAGATAAACATGTTTTTAATGACTTTCTCTCTTTTGGAAGTTTGACATGGAGAGCAGAGGTATGAGGCTTGCTAAGGAGGATAGTATGACTGTTGATGAAGCCATACTAACTGCAGATAGTCATGGTGACAAATTTTAGTGTAACAAGGTGAAAATTACATTCGTCTAAAAGATAATGATATAGTGACTATGACCTACAAGCCATCATGCTTGACTTATTTATCATCCTCATACCCTTGTTTCCCTTTATTTACACTTTTAAATCATGCTCTTGACCTTGGTAATGAAACCCTAAGACCTAATGAAATCATGCCCTATGACCTAATGAAAGCATGATTGCAAATTGACCATGAAACCATAACTGAAGATAACCTGAAGAAAGGTCAGCAGGTATACTCTATGAGGGAGAAATTAGATTTTTTGAAGAGAAGACAACCATCAGTGGATCGGTTTGACATGACATAATGAAATCATGCAAAATTTCAGTATGGGACCCCTAAAATGAAAATGCAAAGATAAAATTTTGATCCCTGATGGAAGTATGTAGATACTGACACTAACATTGCCTTATTGGGGATGGTAGCTCCTTGGAGGTGTTAAGAACACTGTAGATGAAGTGCCTCATCCATTGGAAAATATGGTAAAAAGAAAAAAATGAAAAATGACTCAATACAAACTGAACACTGACTCATGACCAACACTAAACTTGACTATAAACCAAAGCAACCAAAATTGACAAAAATCATTCAAACTTTATAGCCTTCACTTTGGGCCCCAAGTTAGATGCCAATGTACTTGAAACCTTGCAAGGAAAAGCAAACTAGTATATACAATGAAGGTGAAGTAATTTTAGGGAACAACCTTAAAGTAGTAGTGTTTTAGGAGCCTACCATTCACTGGCCCTCCTGAACATTCCTGACCATCCATTTCCTCTAACAGAAATGCATATTATCCTCGATAAGTTGAGATTTCATATGGTCCTTTCCATAAATTGTCAAACCTACCATGCTTTCCCTTTTCCTCATTCCGTGCATCCCACCGCAGCACTACATCTTCCAGCTGAAACTTTTCTACTTTGGTTTTGCGGTCATAAATTTTCTTTATCTTCTCTTGCAACTAGAAAGTGTTTTGGGAAACATCTTCCCTTATTTTCTGAAGGTGAATCATTTGATTAATTCTTCGCTGAATATCATCCTCTTTGCTGTCATCTTCCTGTAATAATCTCATGACCGGGACTGCAAGTGATGTAGGAAATGCTGTATCAGTATCATAAACCAACTCAAAAGGTGACATACCTATTGATTTCTTGTTGCTCACTCTGTCAGCCCACATGGAATTAACAAGCTTTCGATGCCAATTCTTCTTGTTTGCCTCCAACATTTTCTTGATAATATTCACCAAGGATTTATTTGATGACTCAACCAATCCATTGCCCTGCGGGTAGTATGCTATGGAATGACCCAATGTAATATTGTACTTGTTGCAATACTCAACCATCCTCTTGGATTTAAACGCTGCTGCATTGTCTATTATAATCTTGTGAGGGAAACCAAAACGAGACAAGATATTAGATTCTAAAAATTGAATAATTATTTTGTCCATGGCTTGCCTTGTCGGAATGGCCTCAATCCACTTGGTAAAGTAATTGGTAGCTGTCAAAATATATCTGTGTTGTGCTAATGATGTGGGATGGATTTCTCCTATGAAATCAAGTCCCCACTGCTGGAAAGGTGCATTTATTTCAACTGGCTTCAAAGGGAGAGGAAGCAACTTCCTTTTTCCTTGAAAAACTTGGCATTCATGGCAGCCCATAACTGTCTTGTATAAATCTGAAAACAGAGTTGGCCAATAATATCCTGCTCTCAACACTTTGTTAGCTATTGTTTTCCAAAACAAATGATTGCCACAATCACCTCTATAAAAATCATTCATTACCTACTGAACTTCATCTTCAACCAAAAAATATAGAAGAATTCCTCTCGGATCTTTCCAACAGAGAGCACTATTTAAAATGCAGAATTTTACATACTTCAATTTTAGTGATCTACCTTTACTTCTTGACATTCCAGGAGGTGGAAAAAGATGCTGAAGAACATAAACTATATCAGAATACCAAGGTGATTTGAGAAACATTTCTGATACTTGAATGAGTGAGCCACCATCTTCATCATCTGACATTGCTACAATGAGATTTATGTCTAGAGAATGCAAATTTGATTCAACCATCAGTTTTGCCAAGCCTTGTCCTTTGATTAGTTTGGTAGGCTTAATCTCAAGATCATACTCCAACAATACTGCTATCCACTTACCTCTTCTCCCCTCCAGGTCAGTTTGCATGAGAACATCCTTGATGGCTGCATTAGGAACATATGCTATAGTATGCGAATGCAGAATGTATACTCTGAAATCCCTCAATGCTTTTATAAGAGCCAATGCTTGTTTCTCAATGATATTGTAATGCAAGGCAACATCTCGAATAGTCCTACTGAAAAAGAAATGGGTTGCTCCACCTGATCCCTCTTTCGCATCAACATTGCAACCATGGTGTGCTCGGATGCAAATGAAAATATAATAAAATAATGAGTATAATCAGGACTGATCAAGACTAGGGCTATAGTCAAAGCAAACTTTACCAAATTGAACGATTTCATGGCATCCTCGGTCCATTTCACAGTGTTGTCTTTTTTCAACGTATTGATTATTTCACGTAAATGCTCAGCCAAATTTGGTATAAATATGTGTAAGAAATTCATCTTACCATTGAAAGCCTGAATCTCCTTTTTGTTGCACGGAAAGTCTATATGCTGGATTGCCTCCACCCTTGAAGAATCAATGTGAATACATGTAGTTTTGTGGGATTGTAAATGGTGGTACATGTAGTTGAGTGGGAGTGTATATTTGAGATGGATGTGGTACAGGTTGTGGTTGTGGTGGAGGTGGACGGTAGGGATAACTTTTGGAAATAATACTGGGGGGGGGTGGGGGGGTGAATCAGTATTAGAAAATCAATAACTTTTACATTTCCATAATCAGATTCATATACGCTACTTCAGTTAAGGGCACTTGTGCGTACATGACACCGTGTTTAATGCAACTAGCGTATATCCAGTAAACTTAAGATTCAGTTAATTCATCATATGCTGATCTTTTATTAGTGCAACAGAACTTCATTAACCATATAAATAGTAACTAGGTGCAGTAAAAATAGAATAGATCATCACACATAAGAAATACACATGAACACCATGATATAAGGTGGAAACCCAATGTGGGAGAAAAACCACCTATTTTCGTCTTCCTTTAATATAAGAAAAACCCGTTTACAATCTTGTACTGGCACAGACTCATACTAGTACACAGGAACCCACTTACAGAAGGCTACAACCTTCTCTTGTTCTCCAGCTACTACTGGAAGGGAGCTACAATCCCCTAGCTAATGTACTAGCCAATATATTTACTAGTACGTAGGTGCCGGCATACAAAAGGTTACGACCTTCTCTTTTCTTACAAGGACCATGTTTCATAAATTTTCAGACTGCTCCTGAATCACAACACCATAATCTGAAGGCCACATTTCATCCAATTTTCATACTGGACCCATCAAAAAAATTGAAGCACAAATATAATACAACCATCAACTACACCTACATCATCAATATCTGAATCACCCAACACTGAATCATTGAAACCTTGTCAACAAAACACAGACACCAGAACATAGAGCAGAACATAGAACTCTGCAACAACTACTAGATCCAACTGCAACTGCAAATATCATACTTCATACTATATACGCTACTCTGATGAGCCTAACCAGCGTGTATACATTCTTTTTCCAAAGCGAACCCACATATAGATCTGCAAATACTTACTCATAACTTTGCAGCTATTCTAGACATTAGTCATACCTAGATCATAACATCTATACAATAAAACATTCATCAATAATTCAGATCTAGTCTATCCATGATCAAAACACATAATGATAATACATTCCAAGCTTTATGACCCCAATCAATCATCCATCATCAACCGAATAGGTGCATCCTTGGTTCGGATTAAGCAAAGCATCACAAACCCATAACCAGTATACTAGATCTCACACTTCATCAGACATTCAATGCTTGCACACTTGCACTTTGGCCTAATGATATTCTTTGCCTTATATAGGTCAATACCCTAGTCCAAAACCACGTAGGACCGATACCTTGGACCCAATACTTGGGGTCAATACCTCGGACCAAATACCATGGACCAATACCAAAATACCATGGTCCAAATACCACGGACCAAAACTTAGTTTTCCAACATGTACGCACCTTTCCTTCTGTGAAAATGTATGTGTACATTATACGCATCTTTGTATATAGTGAACATGCGTGGATACGCGACTTGAGGGAAACAACCACACCAAGTCACTCTCCCTCTTTAACATCAAGGGCAAAGGGCAGACCAAGATATTCTCTTCCTTTGATATACATTCTGCTGTCCATACTCCCCTTGAGTACATGCTGAAATCTCTGATTGATCTCCCCCTTTGTACATGCTAAGATGTATCAATCCATGCATGCTCTCCTTGAGCACATGTCGAGTTTGAAAAAATATTTTTCAAAAGAATAACATGACCCTACAACTCAACTAAGTGAGTATGACCTTCCTATCACCAGTGACTCATACATACATCAATCTCCCAACTAAGTGGGGATACACCATTTTGACTCATCCATCCAAACAAGTGGGGGTATACCAAAAGTTTATACATGACTGAAAATAGAAATTATTACATTATCCTTCCCATGCATAGAGGGGGTACAAATTAGGTCTTTTCATGACCTTTACATGACTTTTATAACAATTACTAGCAATCCAAACAAGACCATGAAGTCATCAGCAACTATCATACACCATATATGATCTGCACCATAAGCATCTGTCACCAGCATCTAGACCTGTAACCTGCAATACGATTGTCTTGGCCAACCAACAATAAGTAGCAAGATGTATCATTTAGCCACATAAGAATCATCACCAAAGACTTCTAACCATAATGCCAACAATGCATTATTCGAAGCATATGCTCCCCCTGAACCTGTGCCATTTGTTCACTGTTAGATCTGATCATGCATATATCAACAAGAAGTATCAAGGCATCATCATCATTAAGTTATAATCAAAAGCACAACACATTTCCACACATCATCAATAGATAGTAACCATCATCAAATAGAGCCAGTAACTGACTGAACGATATCAGACCCTTTTTCCTGAGTTTGTCCCACAGCTTTTCCTCAAACAAACATATATGAACTCGCATATATACGCAATTTGTCTTCATGAAACTTGTGTATGAGATTTAGGAAACTGAAGTTTCACACTTCCATCTCCCTCTAAGTCTGTAATGTCTGTATACTTTGCTATGCCACTTCTCTCTGACTGTACTTCCTTCTTCTTCCATATCTTTGACTGTGATGATGTTTTCTCCTTTTGGTATGGTGCCCAAAATCTTCTCCTGCATTCCTTTGCTATATGTCCAATATTATAGGCACAAATATGCAATTATCTCTAAACCTTTCTAATGAAAATATTAAAGATAAAAATATGTCATCTAATGCAAAAAAAAGAGGTTTAATATGTTGAAGGATGGTCAAATGTGCCTTAATTTATGTCTAATTTGGAGGCCCAGCAGAAGGTCTCCAACATATCATCTATCAGCCTCATAAAATTTGCAGGGGCATTTGTCAACCCAAAAGGCATGACCAACCATTCTAAAATGCCTTCCTTGGATTTGAATGTGATGTTCCATACATATGTGGGCTCTATTGGAACCTGGTGATATTTGTACTTCAAATTGATCTTGTTGTAATACTTAGCCCCGTGAGCTGGTCCAAAAGGTCATCAATCTATGGGATTGGATTGACAATGATTTTATGTAGTGTTAGATAATCAATGCACAGCCTCCAGGTCCCATCTTTCTTCCATACAAGTATAATCAAGATTCCATAAGGTGAGGAAGTTGGATGGATGTGTCCTTTTTGCAGCAACTCCTAGATATTCCACTTGATCTCTTCATTTTCTAGAATGGAGCCTTGATATATTGGCCCACTGGGTAGAGGTGTTCTATCAAATGTTCTATGCGACAGTGAAAGGGTACCCATGTGGGTGAGGAGAAGATGCCCCTGCATTCCTCCATTACATTATCCACTTGCTTCTGTAGTTTGGAGGGACCCTTCTTAGGGGCCATCAGTGTGGCCATGATATTACCCTTATTTTGAGAGAAAATAAAAAAGAAAACAAATTTCTCGGTCTAGGAGATGATATTACTACATTGCTTAGTAGAGATCAAAGAGATGGCAGTAGGTGGGGCTACCTCTAGTATCCTGTATAACTTATTTCCCAAAGTAATAATAACAATGTGAGGCGTAGACTCATACATAACATGATGCTTCCATAAGTATGGTTGGCCTAATAATACATCAATAACTTCAATAGGAGCAATGCCACACAATACGTCATCTGTGAAGGGTTTGATGTTGTAGGGAAGGTGACATTGCTGACTGACACAAAGATCTCGTCCTTGGTGGATTCACTCAATGGAGTATGCCTGTGGGTGTGGTGCGGTGGGTAGGACCAACCACTTAACTACTTTTGCTGAGATGAAGTTATTTTGGCTCCCAATGTGGAAAATGAACTACAATGGTGACCCGTTCACCCGCATCTATGAGTGGAAGAGACACTTCCCTTCCTCTGGGTCTTCGAACTCAATTTTATGGACCTTGGTGGTGGCAACAATGGTGTCAGGATCTGCATCAATAATCTACGTACCTTTTTCATTCCCCTTTGTCAAGTTCTGACTTAAAGCTGGAACATGCATCTAACTCTGAATCCTACAGCGCAATCACTAGTGACTACTTGGCATGGCACTCACTTGTGTTGTGAGTGGGGCTCTTGTGGAACTCACTCCATTTCCTTGTGTCCTTCTTCATCTTCATAGTGTTTTTCTTTTCTTGTAGCTTCAATAGGTTTTCCTGGGTCACCCCACCTTTGTTTTGTCCTTTATTTTGCAGTTTAAGGGTGCCTTTTTTGCCTCAGATTTGCAGATCCAAAGTAATGCTTCTTTTATTTAAATTGATGCTTAACCTTGATAGCATATTGGTATGTGGCGCTGAGTGAGGAGATGTCCAGGAACTCCATATTATCCTTGATTTATTTTTTTAGATAACCACAATACTTAAGTACCACATGCTACACAGAATCCTTGATACCCAAATTTGTGTAAAGGGTATGAAAAATATTTGTGAACTCTGGCATCTCTTGGTCCCTTCCCTATAGTAGTGTGGTCCATTTTATGTACTTATCTTCATATTTTCCAAAAGGGAAATAATATTCCTTAATGGCATCTCATAATGAATTCCAAGTGGGTACGGTTGAAAAGAGTGAGGGTTTCCTCTCATCCTTTTCCTCACAGTAGGTTTGCCCCCAGCCCTTGACGTGGGGGTTGAATTTGAGGAGTGTAAAAGGAATCTTTTCCCTATCGGAAAAATCATGAACCAAAAAATATCCTTCTAGTAGGTTTAACCATTTATCTACAACATATGCATCTATTTGACCTATAGATATAGGGATGTAAAAGTATTGACAGTGTTGGATCCCAGCAAGATACAGGGTATCTCCCTGATATGAGGTCCCAATTAGACCTCACACCGTTTGTTGTAGGAGTCCCATCTTAAAATAATGCTCGACTGCCATTAACTTAGAGATTTTCCTTAGCTTAAGAAATCAACATGAGAGAGTAGCATGCATGTGCTTTTGGATGAGCAAGAGAGTGTGTCTTGTGGAATTTTCAATTGTAAATGTATCTAGGTTATTTCATTGCAAGGAAGATAAAGTGATCCTCTAAAAGAAAAGTAATAGTACTAATATTGTGGAGACACACGCACATAAACGAGGAATAATCGTTAGGCATCAAGTGAAATAGTACACATAGATGGAATGATCATTAAAATCATCACAAAAAATTTCCAACATATTTAGCAGCAATGTCACTAAAATAGTTCAATTACTTTAGTACATAGGGAGGCCAACATAAACCACAAACATTAGAAGAGTAGTCTCAAAGTATCCATGATCTATGCATGAAAATGTGTTGGCAAAATGGATTCAAGTATTAAGCAAAAATTCCAAGATACATAAGTACAATGAACATCACTAGCTCCAATAGTGGAGCATTAGAGCCACTACTTGATCCCCAAAAGTACTATCTCTAATTCTCTAATGCCTTGTGGGAGAAGCCAAGGTTAAAAGTCCTTTGATTGAGTAATGAGCCTACTTTTATGACTTGAGACATGAATTTTCATATCCTCATGACTGTTGAGTTCCTCATATGACTTTTAAACTTTTAATGACCTTTGGACTTCTATAACTCTTGAACTTCCAAATGAATTTTGGAATTACATATGACTCTTGGAATTACATGTCTTTTGGATTTCTACACATGGCTCTTTTGTCCATACATGACTCTTAGACTTCTAATTCTTTTTCTTTACAATAATTCATAATTATATCATGGTTTCCACATCATAATGTGGTGAGGACATGACAAGTCACTATCATTGATGACTTGGATTCATAGAGACTGGTGACATGGACTTTGTTTGATAGGTAATGAGGTTTCCACTTGTATTTTTAATCTTGCATGTTGTTGTTGATCTCTTCACCCTCAAAAGGGTCTTTGATCATGGTGTCTTTTGGGCTGATTTGATCATCAATATTTCAATTTTTTCTTTGTTCTTGTATTCTTCCTTTGACTTCCCTATTTTCCTGATCTCTTCATGCATCCTTGCCATGCTATTTTGGAATACCTACAATTGAAATAACTCATGGAATGCAAAATGCCAATTTGAAATGTATTTTATTATAACATGTTCCATGTTGATTATCTGTTTTTGACTTCATAGTGTGCTTGAGAAGATCAAGGGGAACTTCTAGGCGCAAGGACACACTACGAAAGGGGTAAGGACTGAGTTCTTCGAGGCTTTAGGGTGCACTTATGTGCTCAAGGGAGTGTGTAAGGTGAAGGTCCAAAGGACAAAGAAAGAGAACTAAGGCTTCCCAAGTGCATTGTGCACTTAAAGTAGACAGTAAAGGTGCAAGGTGCACTGTCAAAGGCTGAAAGGGGGAAACTCCAAGCTTCCCAAGTACATTGTATGCTCAAAAGGGTCAAAGAGGGCATAGGGCACATTGTCGAAGGACGAAGGGATTATGCTTTAGGATTCTCAAGTGCGTTGTGTGCTCAATAGGGTCAAGGAGGCCATAGGGCACACTATCACAAGACGAAGAAGAAATAATTTGTTGGTTCAAGGTGCACTCATGCACTCGAGGAGGGCACAATTCTTCGAGTCGAATGAGTGTGCTCAAGGGGAGGACTTGATTTTTATGGGAAAATTTTGGAGTAAGGAAGGGGAATGATGCTTGGGAGTGCGATATGAACTCTTGGAGTTCATAGAGAACACTTTGAAACAAGGAAGGATTATTACTAAGGCTTAAGAGTGCACTTTTGTGCTCTCATAGTGCTAGTGGACTATCTTCTGCAGCCAAAATTTGTCTAAGCCGGAAAAGTAAAATAAGGAGTAAACACAATGAATTTAGACGTAAAATTAAGTGAGACACATATGAACTCATCAATAAAACTTATACAGGGGAAAATAATTAGAAATACACATCAAAATGCCAGTTTACAAACACTCTTCAAGTACAATGAACAAAGTGTGTTTTTCTGCGACCAAAAGTGTCATTTTACAACAAATAAAGGTATTGTAACCATGAAGTGCAATAGAGATGTTCTAAACAATGCTTTGACACTTAGGAATGGTCAAGGACTCTTGAAACATGTGGAATGACTTGAAACGACACTTAACAACCAAAACAACACTAGATATGACAGTTTGGTAGGCTCCAAAATTTGAATGTAGTGGATTTTTTGAGGGTGTTGTAGCAGCGAAAAGACTTGGTCACACACTGGACGAACTTCAAACTCTCTGCATAGGAATATTTTTTTAGTTAAAGGGTTATCCATTGAGGAAGTAATGATTCACCTATTTGTATTTCCTTGAATTCCCCTTTTGACCCAATTATAAACATAGCACCATACTTCCTTTTACTTGGTTCAAACACACAAAAGATATGCCATATCGTAATTATTTCATTCTAATAAAGGGTAATATGTGCATCGAGTTTTATATATTAATAGTATGTGTTTCATCTCTAGTGTTTTCCGCTGCTAGAAAAATTAGATAGTACCCTGACAAAGTCACTACAGGAGCACAAGCATTACTTCACCACTAGCGATCCTGGATATTACCCAGACAAAGTCACTTGCTTCACCTCCTTGCACAGGAAGCGTTTCTCTTCTTTCACCCTTTATTTATTTTTTTAATAGGATTATGTTTCGCTACTTATTATTTTCAATGTGTGGAAGATAGTTCTCGACTTATTGGGAACAATGGAGTTTGCTCCTTCATAGAAGTAACACACCAAGTTGAGGAGTTTGGATACTATAATAGATGTGGATCTAATAGGTTCTCTCAAGGTTTTCATTTTGGATGTATTTTATTTTCCATGTAGACTAAGCTCAACCTATGGCATCTTCCTGAAACAAAGAAGAAGAACTAACAGATAGCTAAGCATTATAGTTGTCACATATCCTCTTTATTCCACCACAAAGCCTTTATGAGCCATGCACTCTTTCACATAAGGTCTTATTTATGTATAATGAAAAAGACACAAAAAAAGATGGGACACGACTCTACACAACAAACATGAGACCGAAAATAGAAAAAATTTGTACAAGAAATGAAACTTAGATCTGCTACTAAAAATGGTGCTTCAAATGCTAGTCATTAATGGGAAGAGGGTTAGTCCTCCCATATAAGGATTTCATCTTGAAAGAATTATGAACGAAATTCTCTTCGATGGTATTGGGGCCTATACACAAATATTATAACTTTGTGTGTTTGTCTTTCTCTTGGTGAGCTTTATCCTATTTCAATACCAAGTCACCCACATCGAAACTCTTTGTCCCTGGAAATTATTTTTGAACCAGAGCTTGATACGATTTTGGTGTATGGAAATATTTCTTTAGCTTTTAGGCTTTCTTCCTCAAGTTTAAGAAAATTATCTATCCTACTTTGAACTAGAAGGTATGGTATGTATTTGAACTCTTGGGAGAGTTGCAAGGATGGGAGATATAGGTTTGGAGGCAAGATAACTTCTTTGCCATACACCAAGAAGTATGGTGAGGTTTTAAGGTAAGGATTAGAGGATACATGGTTAACCCATAATGCATTTACCAAAGAATTATGTCAATTCCTTTGTTCAGAGAAGACTGTTTTCTTGATTATGCGAATGATATTTTTGTTTATTGATTCTGCCAAACCATTTCCCTATGGGTAATAGTTAGATGCATGCTTTAATACATTACCATTTTCTAAAGTGAACTCATAAAGTTTCAATGAAGAAAAACAATTCGCATTATCAAAGACAAGAGATGATGGAACACCAAACCTGGTTATAATGTTTTTTCTTTAGAAATTGGATGACTTATTGGTTGTTGACATATCTTAAAGGAACTACTTATGTCCACCAAGTGTAATAATCTATCAATGCAAAAATTCTAGTTGTGTTGCTTTGATGAATGTGGGAAGATTTCTCCAATAACATCTAGTCCCCACTATTGGAATGGTTCCTCAACTACTAATGATAGTATTGGGGTGGCTAACGTTTGGTCTCAACTGGCACATCTTTGATAAGCTAGGCACTTATAGGCACAAGCATGAGTTTCCTTGAATAAGATGGGCCAATAATAACTAGCCCTCATTACTTTATGTGCAGTTGTATCACTAACATAGTGACCACCTGCTGGTCCATCGTGTAGATATCTTAATACCTTATTTATGTCTTAAGGATATAGGCATCTTAGAAAGACACCATTATGGTGCTTTATGAAAAGCACTCCATGAACAAGCTGATAAGAGAGAGATTTAAGGCGAATTTCCCTCTTTTGTTTATTTAATAATTGTGTGGCCAATGTATCGTTCTCTAAGAATTGTCGTATATCTAAACACCATGGTGCTATCGAGCTTGATTGGGCAACTTGTTCAACATTATACATCTCTTTTTCTTGCTCCCATTCTAAAATTTCTTGCTTCGAAACATATTTTGCATCTGCTGGTATTTTACAAAGGCCATGACCATCAATAGTATGGAATGGATTAAACTCCATATCGTATTCTTGCAAATACGTCATCCAAATTTCCATCTTCTCATCCGACTCCTGCTACACGTTAAGTCTTCTAACCGTTGGATGAGGCACATATATGATCATGAAAGCTTTAATAAGATAGCGCCTAAAATGCTTGACTTCCTTATACATAGCATAAGCTTATTTATCAATGCTAGGGTAGTTCAAATTTGGCCCCTGTAAGCCAACACTCATGAAACAAATGGACCATTTGTTTCCTTTAGCATCCTTTTGCGTTAATACAACCAAAATAGATGAATATGAGGACAAATTATAAAGAAGGAAATCATTTCCATAATTAGGACTAAATAACGTAGGCATTGTTAGTGTGACTTAGTTTAGCCTATGACCAATGATGAAATATGCTCTTACAAGGTGTTGTTAGGGTGTGAAGTCAATTTTTTTTCATTTCAATGCATCTTCAAATAAAAATTTGGTCACTAGCTGTTGTGTCTAGGTCATTGCTACTCCCTTCACTTACTCATGGTCTTTATAACTCATCATGGTCATTGTCTTCTTTGAGGTATCATATCTTCATTTAAGTGTCTTGGGTCATGAAATGGTTAAATTCCTCATTTTAGGTCATGGTCGAGGGCTTCACTCTATGTGTCGTCATGATACCATATGTCAAAACAAAACATGTCCATCATGTAATTCAGTGGGCAAAGGGAGTTAGCATCTTAAGGAAAGCAAAATAAAGGTAAAGGTAATGTTTTATTTCAAATAAGATAATGCTGCAGTACATTACCTCGTCTCATCATTCCTCATACAAACATTTTTTCTTAAAAATATGCTTATGACCAAATGGAGAAGAATTTTACAAAAGTGAAAGAGGTTTTTTTCCATTCTAGTCCCAGGAACAACAACGTCCTTCATTTTATGCAAAAGTGTTATGATTTGAAAGAAATGCCCAAAATACAACTTCTGGACAACTTGAATTCAAGACAAATTTTTAGGGGTTTGGAGCAGGTGTTGCTAGTGCTTAAGGATTCTATTGTGTAGCCGAAATCCTAATATTTCCAATGGTACCTTAATATCATGACTTCGATTAGTGGAAGGCATCCAAAAGTGCTATGCAAGTTGGCACTGTGCTCTTGCTAGCGAAACCCTCAGTTTTTGGAGTGACCTTAGGAAAATCCATTTTTCTCCCTTATAGTTTTTCCAAATTACATTCTTGATGAGCCGATGTTGTAGAAGACTACAAGATATTTCCAACGAGCTATCAAGTGCTCAATTTTGAGTAGTTAAAGGCCTCCAAAGCAAGTTGGAAGATGGCACTGCATTTTTGCTGCGCTTCTGGAGGTGGTGCTGCACACAAAGACACTTCGCTGCACACAGGGCAGAGTATCTGAAAACTCACCAAAAGTCACCCAAATTCAAATTTTAAGCTTTCATTCCTATTTTCTATTGCTCTAAGCCTTATAGGAAGTAATTACTCTCATTTCACTCCCTCTTGTACTCTGGAAAAACAAATGAATAATGGTTAGTTTAGTCATCTAGGGTCTGTGTGAATTTCATGCTTTAAGCTTGCAAATGATCAGTTAGAGCTTTGAAACCATAAAAATAACTATCCCTATACCTCTATTTGCATTCAACTCATCATCCCCATTCACCAACAAACCATTTCTCTTCATTCTTCTTCACCTCCCTACAAACGCTAGCCCTAATCTATCAAATTCTGCAGTTTCCCTTGCTGGGATTGTGTTTAAATTTCCTAGTTCATCTCCCTCATTCATTTCCATTCATTTAACTTCATAAGGATTCCTAAAACCTCTATACATATCCAAAAATTTCCCTACTCCCATCTCCCTTCCCTAACTCCCTCATTTCACCACTTCAATCACTTTTCATAGTTTTTTTTCCCATTTCCTATCATTTAGGGTTTCAAAAATGGAAGGAGATTCTTCATAATTAGAAAAGAGAAAACATCATAAAGGAGGGAGGACTCTGAGGTATGATCCCAAAAACTGAAATGAGATCAATTCTTCACAGTTCATAAGGAAATTCTTTGAAGATGTCAACTACCTAGGGTTTTGCCAAAGAGTGGAAGAGGTAAGTTTACATGAGTAGCTCATTGATTTGATTGCCACCAATCTGAAAGGAGAAAATGCTACCATTGCAGGGATTGATTTCAAATTATCAGTTGATTTCATCTCTCTTGCCATAGGGATACCAAATGATGGAGAGTATTGGTTCAAAGACATGAACCTAGACCTAGAAGAGAATAAAAGCTACTAATGGAAGAATTGACCTTTGAGGAGAGGATTGCCATGGAAATAAATGAAGATAGGGAATTTTGGCTTGACTATATCAATTGCCACCTTGATAAGCTCCTTGAAAATGTTAATGGAGATAATCAGTTACTTAGGCATATGGCGCAACAGTACCAGGCTCAAAACATGATCGCCAATGTCAAGGTCAAGCAGCTTTAAAACAAGCTCAAAGAAGCCAAAAAGGACCAAAAGGATGAGGGATACTTGGAGATGCTTGTTGAAGAATCTATGAAGGTTTAACATACATAATTTTATAGCTCCTAGTCAATTTTGAGCAAATTCTGAGCAATTTTGAGTTTTTGTGAATTTTGGAGCTAAATTTAGAAAGTTAGCAACTCCAGAAGTGCAGCGCCAAGGCGTTGTTCTTTTTATTGAAAATAATACTGAGAGGGGGGGTGAATCAGTATTATCAGGATAATTATTCTTTTTCAAAACAACTGATATACGCTACTTCAATTTAATAAACCTGCGTATGTACGCGATTATGCCGAAGGAAACCCGCGTATACAGAACATGCTTTTACTTTACTTAATCTTTCTGATGATGATTGTTAGTCAATGATGCAGAATCAAATAACAGTATCCAGAGACAGTAAAACAGAGCAGAAAGACAATCAGACACAAGAACACAAGATATAAGGTGGAAACCCAATGTGGGTGAAAACCACCTGCTGCAATTTGTCTCTATCTTCCTTTTAAATTAGAAAACTTCTTTTACAATGTACTGGAGCAGTCCCTTTACCAGTACGACGTAGGCTGCAACCTGCAGAGAGCTACTACTCTCTCTCTCATTCTCCAGATTTCTCCTGGAAGGGAGCAACAACCCCCTTTAGCTTTTGTACTAGCCAAGATACTAGTATGTAGATGCTGGCCTACAGAAGGCTACAACCTTCTCTTTCTTCCAGGGACCACTTTTCATCAATTTTCAAACTGGATCCATGAACATCAAATATCAACCAATCTCCTTTCACCAATTAGATCTGAAACAAGTAGATACTCCTCTGACAGCTGTACACAGAAAACTGTACCAGAAACCATATAGCAGAAACAGAACCCAAAACCCAGCAGCAATAAGAAAAAACAGCCAGATCGCAACTTTAACAGTCTGAAACTTGCGTGCATACGCCTCTGCTTATGGGACAAACTGCGTATACGCTCCTTTACTTCACCTAACCAGCGTGTATACGCGCCTTCGCTTCACTGAACCTGCGTACAGATCTATAAAAGACAATACACTCTTCCAGATATTCAATCACTAAATAACCCAGATAATCAGACTTATAGATCAGACGAGCGCCACATCAAGCAGATCAAAATCATACAGAGATATTATCATTAAGTTTAAAGATTATGACCCATGAAAAGACCTTGTCCTTTCTTTTGTGCTAAAGTCCCTCCTTCCTTCAGATCCAGATCTGCATCACCATCCAATATACCAGCTCTAACACTTTTCAGATCTTCAAAAATAATCCAGATGTTGATTTGCCACAAGATCTCCTTCCTCTTTTATAGTCCTAGGCCTTCCCCAATACCATGGTCCAAA
>APFE030201639.1:27458-55404 GCA_000404065.3 Pinus taeda
CAGAACCCCTTTGAAGATTTCTGACAAAGTTTGATTCTTCTTCCTCTTCTTCTTGGACGTGGCTTGCTTCATAATAATACCCTTAGCCTGATGCCTTGAAAGCAGCTTCTCTTCTATCTGATGGACCTCCCTTTCTCATTTCATAAGCAGTTAGAATTCCATGTAGCTGAGACATAGTAAGAATTCGTAGATTTTTCTTTTTCTTCTATTGCAGATACTTTAGATTCAAACTTGGGGGACAATGATCTTAGAACCTTTTCAACCACAATAGCCTCTTTTATTTCTTCACCCAAATTTTCATACAATTAACAACTTCATCTACCCGAAGAGAATAGTTAGCCACACTTTCATCATTATACATATTGAGAGTCTCATACTGAATCCTGAGAGTTTGAAGTTTGGCACGCTTTACCTGTTCATCTCCTTCATAGCTTGTGACAATTTTGTCCCATATCTCTTTTGCGGATTTATAGTTCATTACCTTCATGAATTCCGTTTGAGATATACATCCTAATAGGGTACTGACTGCTTTTGCATTTTTTTCATACTTCTTTTTCTCGTCTTCATCTGTAGGAGTAGTTGAAGGAAAAGCATATCCTGTCTCTATGATATTCCAAACTTCTGTACCAAGAGATTGAAGATAGGCAGTAACTCTTACCTTCCAATAATTGAAGTTTGTCCCATCAAAACCCGGTGGCCTGATAGATGCTTCCCTCTCGTAGTTGCTCATGATGAAAGATCTTCCTTCAAGCGATCAAGCTTCTTTAGAAGGACCTGCTTTGATACCAATTGTTGAAAATTACTGAGAGGGGGGGTGAATCAGTATTATCAGGATAATTATTCTTTTTCAAAACAACTAATATACTCTACTTCAATTTAATAAACCTGCGTATGTACGCGATTATGCAGAAGGAAACCCGCGTATACAGAACATGCTTTTACTTTACTTAATCTTTCTGATGATGATTGTTAGTCAATGATGCAGAATCAAATAACAGTATCCAGAGATAGTAAAACAGAGCAGAAAGACAATCAGACACAAGAACACAAGATATAAGGTGGAAACCCAATGTGGGTGAAAACCACCTGCTGCAATTCGTCTCTATCTTCCTTTTAAATTAGAAAACTTCTTTTACAATGTACTGGTGCAGTCTTTTTACCAGTACGCAGGCTGCAACCTGCAGAGAGCTACTACTCTCTCTCGTTCTCCAGTTTCTCCTGGAAGGGAGCAACAACCCCCTTTAGCTTTTGTACTAGCCAAGATACTAGTACGTAGGTGCTGGCCTACAGAAGGCTACAACCTTCTCTTTCTTCTAGGGATCACTTTTCATCAATTTTCAAACTAGATCCATGAACATCAAACAATCATCAAGAATCAACCAATCTCTTTTTCACCAACTAGATCTGAAACAAGTAGATACTTCTCTGACAACTGTACCAAGAACACTGTATCAGAAACCACACAGCAGAAACAGAACCCAAAACACAGCAGCAATATGCAGAAACAGCTAGATCACAACTTAAAGCATATACGCAATTTCAATCATCTGCAACTTGCATGCATACGCATCTGCGTATGGAACAACCTGCGTATACACGCCTTTACTTCCCCTAAACGGCATATATACGCACCTTCGCTTCACTAAACCTGCGTACAGATCTATAAAGGACAACACACTCTTCCACATATTCAATCACTAATTAACCCAGATTATCAGACTTATAGATCAGACAAGCGCCACATCAAGCAGATCAAAATCATACAGAGATACTATCATTTAGGCTTTAAGATTATGACCCATGAATAGACCTTATCCTTCCTTTTGCGCTAAAGTTCCTCCCTCCTTCAGATCCAGATCTGCATCACCATCCAATATACCAGCTCTAGCTCTTTATTAGATCTTCAATAATAATTCAGATGGTGATTTGTCACAAGATCTCCTTCCTCTTTTATAGTCCTAGGCCTTCCCCAATACCATGGTCCAAAACCATAACATTTCAATACCATGAACCCAAAACTAGGGATCGACACAATTGACGAGACGCCATGGTCCAAAACATAGGTTCAAGTTCCAAGATCTAACTGCCATGGACCAAAAGAATGATCACCAACATATACGCGCTTTTGTAATGTATAACCCGCTTGTATACGCGCCTTCATCTAGATGAACCTGTGTATATGTCTTTTTCTACTTTCTGAGTGCCTGAACTGAGATCTGTTACCAAAGAAGGTTGCCATCAAGGACAACACCTGTGCCATAGCTCCAAACCTGTGCCATAATGCCAACACTTTTTCCTCAGGCATATATTTTAGGAAAAGTTTATATTTTTTGAAATCTCTTTCCATCCTCTAAAAAACCATTTTATCAGATTTTATAGAGGTGGCTCTGTTTTGGAGAAAAGTGCAAAAAAGTGACAAAAAACTAGCATTCTGGAACCTTTTTTGACATGCGCTGCGCACCTTGAGTGACCTTAAGGATTTTTGAAGATCTTACCATGGTCCAAATTAAAAAATTCAAATTGTTTTGGAAACTAGACTTGAAGTTCTAGTGGAATCTTCTCTCATATTTATATTATGACCTCACGAAGACACCTAAAAATCAGCTCCAAGTCAGCGCTGCGCTTCTGAATTTTTTTGTGTTTTAATCTACAAATTTCACTTCGTAAAATTTTTAATTTCCAGTTTAACTTACTCAAAGTCAAGATTCTCTATGTAATGCCACTATTTTCGAGGCTAGGTGATGTGGGCATGAATAAATGTACATCATAGGTTTTTTTTTTATGTTTATTAGGCCTCATAAAGGAAGCAAACTCCTAAACAAGCGCTCCAAGAAGTGTTTGTGTTTCACCTTCTCACTCTCACCTGTTGGTTGAGATAATATTGGAGTTAGTTCCTCCACCAAGGAATTCGACTCCTGAAGGTGGGAAAGTGGTCTAGGAGAGTCTATATGTATCATTTCTCTTTCAGAGAGAAGGGTTGGACTTTTTATGGAGGAGGCTTGCATGTAATCATCTTTTCAGCTAATGTAGAGACAGTTGCAGCTATTTTCAAGGAACTCTAGCCCAATGAGTTCATGGTGTATGTACTTCATTCTATTTGTATTTCAATGGTTAAAAAATCTTCATCTACATGATATCTCTTCTTTCTACGGATTCCTTTCAGTGAAATATACATAGTTCTTGTTTCTGAAGCTCTGTTTATCTGGTTTTCATAGTTATGTTCATGTCTTCCTAAGCTAATGAAATCATGTTGGTTTATGCTTATCAGTTTCTTCTGTATTTTCTCTTCTATACTACATTGAAAATTATCTAAATACACCATGGCTTTTGATATCTATCTCCTTCTCATATTTTCTTCTGCACTCCTACAACCTAGACCTATTTGTGGCTTTCAAACCCTAGTGCAACAAACCCTAAAATCGAAATTTTCACAAACACACAAACAATATTATATATCTAGCCTAAGATTCATTTTCTTTAAAGTCATATCATTGATAAGAGACTTAGAGAGATCCCTCTCATGCTTAGTAGGGATAGCTACTGAGCCAAAGTTGTTTGAGGTTACCCTTCTTGATTTCCTTTTCAACCTAGGAAATTGTAAGGACTAGCATTTTTGGTGCCGTTGCCGGGGAACGAAAGATCATATCTTCCCTGGGAAAGAATGAAAAAGATTAGATCTGATTGCTGATGGTGAACAATGATCAGACACAAGAAAGGTTGTGCATCTTTCACCTGGAGACTCTAGTGTCAAAGAATCCAAAGGTTAAGAATTCTCATGGCGAATCCACTGTTCAAAAAACCGGTAGTTTGAAGAACTTCTTGGTGAATTAACTATTTTTAAAATGGATTCAATTGTTCGAAGGTATGCTCCTATGAATCAAGCAAATATTCCTGGTTTTTCGAATCGTATTCCTTGTATATTTTGGCAAACAGGGTTGCCAAAGTTTAAAGGTCAGGATGGCTAAGATGAGGCTATTCTACATCTAATCGAATTTCATTGGAATATACATAAGCTCGGGATCATGTTTCATGAGGATTGTTTCATGAAAATGTTTATGACTACCCTAGAAGGAAAACAAGATCTTGGTATGAAGGATTGAAGCCATGTTTCTTATACCCTCTTAAAGATTTCCACACAACATTCATTGATTTTTATATAAAATCTCATCATTCATTTTTGTTGTTCGAAGATTGCTGTGAATCCTATGAAAACTTCAATAAATACCTTGAAGAGGCTTTTGGTGATGAAGAATGTCTAGATTATGAAATCATAGAGGCCCTTTATGATTTTTCTTCCCAACAACAATCTGAAGAAGCTAATCACTTTGATACACAAGGTCAAACTCAGCACACAATAGCTTCCTCTTTGATTGCTGAAGAATCAGATGATGAATATTGTTAAGATACTCATAAAGATTCCCCACAAGAAACAATTCTAGAAGCAACACAATAGACTAATCAACTAGAGGTAAAGGAAGAAATTCAAAAACCTAAAACTAATCAAGAAAAGGAGAATAATGAAAAATAACAGGTTATTTTAGATCCCATGGGTGTATACCTTGGCACTGTGGTTGTCGAACAAAGTTATTTTGCCAATCATCAGGCAAAAGTAATTGACCATATCATTGAAGAATCATTTGTTGATTTGCAACAATCTTATGATCCACAAGAAAATCTCCAAGAGACAACAATTTCTGCAGCTGAAAATGAAACTCATCAGATCATCAAGGATCAAGAAAAGAGTAGTGAAAGAGAAGAGTTTGTTCTAAAGCATCTTGCAGAAGAGCATTGTATTCAGGAAATCTTCTAGCAAACAATGTCTTTTTTGGCTGAAGATAATATTGATTAGTGATTATTTGACGAAGGTCACATTCATTTGCTCGAATTATATGAAGGTATTCAATAGTGCTCAGGAGACCAAGACATTGATGAGGAGTGTTAATCAGATTTCTCTTCAAATATTTCATTTCTTGAATTTTTGTTTCAAGATGAAACTTTTCCATCTATATCTTCAAAATTTTTTGAAGACTAAGAGCACACTCTTCCCAAAATTCATCATGAAGAGTGACTAGTTGTAATAGAAGGATGTTTCTTGATTCCTCCAAATCAGCAAGAGCCAATATTTCATGATTTTCATGATCATATGAAAAATTCATTACAGCCAGTAATGAAGGTCAATATTGTAGCACTGATTGATGAAGGTGATCAGTTTTAGCACATAGACAACTCAACAGTTTGGAGAAAAGTGCAAAAATGTGGCAAAAAATAGCATTCTGGACCCTTTTTTGACAAGCGTTGTACCCTTGGAGAGACTTCGGGAGAATGGATTTTTGAAGGCCTTCCCATGGTCCACATTCTGAAATGAAAACTGTTATGGAAAGCATACTTGAAGGGCTAGTTGACCTTTCTCTCATATTTTCATTTTGACCTCAGAAAGGCACCTAACAATCAGCTCAAAGTTGGGAATGCGCTTCTGCATTTTTCTGTGTTTTAATTTGTAAATTTCAGGGTCTAAATTTTTTAATTTCTGGTTTGACTTAGTCAAAGTCAAGATTTTCTATGTAATGCCACTATTTTCGAGGCTAGGTGATGTAGGCATGAATAAATTTACATTGTAGGTTGTTTTTGATGTTTATTAGGCCTGATAAAGGAAGCAAACTCCTAAACAAACTCTACAGGAAGTGTTTGAGTTTCACCTTCTGACTCTCACCTGTTGGTTGAGAGAATCTTGGAGTCAGTTACTCCACCAAAGAATTCAACTCCTAAAGGTGGGAAAGTGGTATAGGAGAGTCTATATGTATCATTTCTCTTTCAGAGAGAAGGGTTGGACTTTTTGTGGCAGAGGTTTGCATGTAATCATCTTTTCAGCTAATATAGAGATAATTGCAGCTATTTTCAAGGAACTGTAGCCCAATGAGTTCATGGTGTCTGTAATTCATTCTATTTGTATTTTAATGGTTAAAACATCTTCATCTACATGATATATCTTCTTTCTATGGATTCCTTTTAGTGAAATATACAGAATTCTTGTTTCTCAAGCTCTGTTTATCTTGTTTTCATAGTTATGTTCATGTCTTCCTAAGCTAATGAAATCATGCTAGTTTATGCTCATTACTTTCTTCTATATTTTCTCTTGCATACTACATTGAAAATTATCTAAATACACCATGGCTTCTGATATCTATCTCCTTCTCATATTTTCTTCTGCACTCCTACAACCTAGACCTATTTATGGCTTTCAAACCCTAGTGCAGCAAACCCTAAAATCCAAATTTTCACAAATACACAAACAATGTCTTCTTTGGCTAAAGATAATATTGATCAACGATTATTTGATGAAGGTCACATTCATTCCCTTCAATTATATGAACTATTCAACAGTGTTCAGGCGACCAAGACATTGATGTGGAGTGTCAATCAGATTTCTCTTCAAATATTTCATTTCTTGAATTTTTGTATCAAGATGAAACTTGTCCATCTATATGTTCATAATTTTGTGAAGACCAAGAGCACACTCTTCCCAAAATTCATCATGAAGAGAGACTAGTTGCAATAGAAGGATGTTTATTGATTCCTCCAAATTGGTAAGAGCCAATCTTTCATGATTTTTAGGATCCTGTGGAAAATTCGTTACAACCAATAATGAAGGTCAATGTTGCAGCATTCATTGATGAAGGTGATTAGTTTCAACACATAGACAAATCAACAGTTTGGAATGAGGTTTGTTTTTTTGTTTTAAATCATCCAGAAAAGCATATGTTGCATGCTTTCCATGATCCTCTGGTGAGTTTATTATAGTCATCAGTAGGGGAAGAAATTTTCAAGTTTGTTAATGTAGGTTTTGAATCCATATGGAATTTGGAGTTTCCTAGCTTTTGTTTTGTTTGGTTGCTTAAGGAAAGTGTGAGTAGGATTCAAGTAAGTAGCCATTTTCTAGATTGGTTACACTGGAGGGATCATTACACATGATTATATATACATCTTTAGCAGGTGGTAGGTTATCATTTGGATTTGAAACCCGAGGTGAAGGCCCTAAGATCTCGATGGTTTGCTACTATAAGTAAGTTCAGTCAATATGTTTTTTATAGACAAGTCAGTTCAGTTAGTCAGTCAATTTTCATCTTTGAGTTTGGTGTTTGCATTTTGAATCCATGCCCAATGGATAAGGCTACCTAGTCTATGGTGTTCTTGACACTTTCAAGGAGTTGCCATCCCCAGTTGGAGCCAATGTTAGTGTCAGTTAGTTCATTCTGTCACCAGTGATCAAATATGCACTTACAAGGTGTTGTTAGGGTGTGAAGTCAAATTTTTGTCATTTTAGAGAGTCTTCAAATAAAAACTTGGACACTGACTGTTGTTTCTAGGTCACTGCTACTCCCTTCACTTACTCATGGTCTTAATCACTCATCATGGTCATTGTCTTCTTCGAGGTATCATATCTTCATTTAAGTGTCTTATGTCATGAAATGGTTAAATTCCTCATTTTAGGTCATGGTCTTTGGTTTCACTCCATGTGTCATCATGATACCATATATCAAAACAAAACACGTCCATCATGTAACTCAGTGGCTAAAGGGAGTTAATAGCTTAGGGAAATCAAAATAAAGGTAAATGTAATGTTTTATCTCAAATAAGTCAATGATGCAGTACACTACCTCATCTGATCATTCCTGATAGGGACATTGTTTCTTAAAAAAATGTTTCTGACCAAATGGAGAAGAATTTTACAAAAGTGAAAGAGGGTTTTGTCCATTATTGTCCAAGGAAGAAAAGAATCCTTCATTATATGCACAAGTCTTTTGATTTCAAATAAATTCCCAAAACACACTTGCTATGGGAGAGTTGCTGCACTTCTGGACAACTTGACTTCAAGATAGTTTTTCAGGGGTTTGGAGTAGGTGTTGCTAGTGCTTAAGGACTCTATTGTGTATCCGACATCCTAATATTTCCAATGGCACCTTTAGATCATGATTTGGATTACTGGAAGGCATCCAAAAGTGCTCTGCAAGTTGGCACTGCGCTCTTGTCAGAGAAACCATAATTTTTTGGAGTGACCTTGGGAACATCCATTTTTGTCCCTGATGGAGTGCTCAAATTACATTATTGATGAGCCCATCTTGTAGAAGACTGCAATAGATTTCCAACGAGCTATCAAGTTCTCAATTTGGAGTAGTTCAAGGCCTCTAAAATCAAGTTGGAAGATGGCGCTGCATTTTTGCTGCGCTTCTGGAGGTGGCACTACGCATAGAGACACTACGTTGCGCATAGGTACTGTGCATAGAGACACTGCACTGCGCACATGGAAGAGGATCCCAAAGATCACCCACGTTCAAATTTTAAGATTTCATTCCTGTTTTCTATTGCTCTAAGCCATCTAACAAGTAAGTACTCTCATTTCACTCCTCCTGTACTTTGGCAAAACAAATGAATGATGGTTAGTTTGGTCATCTAGGATTTGTGTGAATTTCATGATTTGAGCTTGCAAATGATCAGATGGAGCTTTGAAACCCTAAAAATTACTATCGCTATACCTCTATTTGCATGCAAATCATCATCCCCATTCACCAAAAAACCATTTCCCTTCATTCCACTTCACCTCCCTACAAACCCTAGCGCTAATCTATCAAATTGTGCAGTTTCCCTAGCTAGGACTGTGTTTAAATTTCCTAGTTCATCTCCCTCATTAATTGTTGGGTTGTGTTATATTATTTTCACGGGGTCCGAGGCAGCGCCTTGGGAAAATTCTTTTTTGGACCCTATATTAGGTTGGGTAGACCTACCTATGGTTTTCGGTCCATGGTTTTAGACGCGATGATTTTCTGTCCATGGTATTGGATGCTTCAACATGTATAAATATGTATTGTAACATTGAAAGGAAAATAATGAAAAATCAAGCTAGTAGTCCTGGTTTTGGGATCTAGGGGAAAATCTCTGTGTATATGTGTTTTATGTGTTATGCTCTCGCATTGTTTTATTTCTGTGTTTTAGAATTTGTATGCAGGTCATTTCTGTATGGGACTAAAACCTACATTTGGTATCGGAGCTGTTTTGGCTTCAAGCGGATGCATTTGTTACTGAGGGGTTTCACTCGGGCCTGTGCATACCCTGTTTAGTGGGAGATCTGCGGGATCGATTCTGGTGGTGAAAGAAGATGGCAAGCAGTGGAAAGATAGAGATTGAGAAATTTAATGGTCAGAGTTTTGAGTTGTGGAAACTCAAGATGGAGAACTTTTTGGTGGATAAAGATTAGTGGGTCGCAGTAGATCCAGGTACTAAACCAACGGGAGTGTTTGATGAAGAACGGAAGAAGTTGGATCGGAAGGCTAAGAGCACGGTACAATTGTGTGTCTCAGATTCAGTGTTGTTGAATGTATCAGGGGAAGCTATGTTGAAGGCTTTGTAGGACAAGTTAGGGACTTTGTACCGATCTATGTCTCTGGTGAATAAAATGTTCCTATGGAGAAATATGTATAATATGAGGATGAAATATGGAGACTTAGTAATGTTCCTATGGAGAAATATGTATAATATGAGGATGAAATATGGAGACTTAGTGATAGAGCATCTGACTGCATTTAATACAGTGGTAAGTCAGTTATTATGTGTTGATATTAAAATTTCAAATGAAGATAAGTGCATTAGTTTGTTGTGTTCTCTACCAGATTCATGGGATAGTCTGGTTATTGCAATAGGTAGCAATGCAACTACCTTGCAATTTGATGAAATAGTCTCATCCTTGCTAATGGAGGAGATGAGATGGAAAAATATGGAGAGTCGGAATGGTGATGCCTTGTCTATAGGAGGACGGTCCTAGAACAGAAACAAAAATAAGTCATCGAGTGGAAGATCTAAATATAGAGGGAAATCTAAATCTCTAGGAAAACCTCTAAAGGTAGTGTGTTGGAAATGCAGAAAGGAAGGGCACTACAAAAGGGACTGTAAATCTAAAGCTCCTGACAAAGGAAAGGGATCTGATGATGCTTCTTCTGCAGAGGCGAAAAACACCTCAGATGAAGGTAGGGATGTGTACTTGGGTTCTTCAAGTACACATATAGATCATGAGGGATGGTTGATTGACTCAGGTGCATCCTTTCACTTCACTCCCCATAGAGAGTGGTTCTGCGAGTATGATAAATATGATCATGGTGATGTCTTCTTAGGAGATTATAGGAAGGCTAGAATCGTTGGTCGCGGAAAATTAAAGTTGAAGTTGTGAGGTGGAAGGGTTAGAACACTTCCGGGTCTTTTGTATATTCCTGCATTAGCCAGAAATTTGATTTCTGTAAGAAAGATGGATGATGCAGGTGTAAAAACAGTGTTAGAGAAGGATACCTGCAATATGGTTCGAGCAGCACTGGTATTGATGCAGGGAGTTCGGATTGGAACTCTATACAAGCTGCAAGGTAGCACTGTTGTTGATGGGTGCAACAGTTCTGTGGTTCCTGAAAGTGGAGTAGAAAATCTAGTGGTCTCTGGAGAGAAGACCATGTTGTGGCATCAATGGCTTTGACATATTGGAGAGAAGGGCCTTCAAATACTTCATGGTAAAGGTATGGTAGAAGGTACAAGTAATAGCTCGTTGGATTTTGATTTATGTGAAAAATATGTATATGGGAAGCAGAATTGGGTGAATTTCCCCTCTGGTGGTAAGAGGGCAAAACAGATATTTGAGCTTGTGCACAGTGATGTGTTTGGACCTATGAAGGTTCCATCACTAGGTAGGTCTGTGTACTATGTATCATTTATAGATGACTTCTCAAGGAATACATGGATATATTTCCTTAAGAAGAAATATGAAGTCTTTGACAGGTTTAAAGAATTTAAGGCTCTAGTGGAAAACCAAACAGAGAAGAAGATACAAGCGTTGAGGACAGATAATGGTGGAGAGTTTTGCAGTAAGGAATTTGAAGAATTTTGTAAGAAGTGTGGTATAGCACGAGAGAAGACTACTCCATATACAGCTCAGCAAAATGGAGTTGCAGAAAGAATGAACAAGACTTTGATGGAAAGGGAAAGAAGCATGCTCAGTGGTGCCGGTTTAGGATAAGAATTTTGGGCAGTGGCAGTGGAGACAACATGTTACCTGGTCAACAGATCACCTTCATCAACGTTGGAGGATAAGACTCCACAAGTGGTATGGACTAGTAAGAAACCCTCTCTTTCACATCTGAGGGTATTTGGATGTGATGCATATGTACATGTTCCAAAGGAGAAATGAACCAAGTTGGATAGTAAATTTGAAAAGTTCATCTTTATTGGGTATAAGGATGGTTTAAAGGATTATAAGCTTTGGAACCTAGCAACAAGAAAGGTTGTGTACATTCGATATGTAGTTTTAAGAGAGGTGAAAGATGTTATTAAACATGAAATCCAACCAAAGGAACCTGAGAAGATAGAGTTTGAGCTAAAGGAGGAAGAATCGGACTCTACAATAGAGGAGGAATCAGAATATGAAGAGCCACAAACTCTAGGTGTAAGAAGATCAGTTCGAGAAAGAAGGCAGCCAGAAAGGTATATTCCATCTTCTTTTTGTTCAAATTTTGCTTTATCTATTACTGATGATGATCCCAGAAATGTGAAGGAAGCAGTAGATTCAGAGGATGGAAAACTGTGGAATGAGGCCATGGTTGATGAAATGGCATCTTTGCACAAAACTGAGGCTTGGGATCTGGTGGATTTTCCAGCTGGAAGGAAACCCATTGGCAGCAAATGGGTGTTCAAGAAGAAGACAATAAGGTGTTGTTGGTAAAGGTGGACACTTCAAAGAATACTGCAGATGCATTGACAAAATCTGTGAGCTCTGAAAAGTTCTCTTGGTGTAGAGAAACAAAGGGCGTTTCAGGGCTGGAAAGATGACTAAGCTCTCTTGTCGCCCCGTGTGGAAAGAAAACAACAAGTGGGAGAATGTTGGGTTGTGTGATATTCTTTTCACTACTAACCTACGTAGTTAACCAGGGGGTTAGAGGGGTGCGAGGGGAGGGTGGAGTCCCCCCTTCATTGTGCCGATTACATAGTGGGGGGGTCATGGGGGGTTTGAGGGGGGCGGGTAGCCCCCCTCTATGGGGCTTGGGGCAGCACCTTGGGAAATTATTTTTTTTGGACGCTATATTAGGCTGGGAGGACCTACCTATGGTTTTCGGTCCATGGTATTGGATGCTTCGTCATGTGTAAATATGTATTGTAACCTTGAAAGGAAAATAATGAAAAATCAAGCTGGTAGTCCCGGTTTTGGGATTCAGTGGAAAATCTCTATGTATATGTGTTTTATGTGTTATGCTCTCGCATTGTTTATTTTATGTGTTTTAGAATTCGTATGCAGGTAATTTTTGTATGGGGTTAAAACCTACATCAATTTCCCTTCATTTAACTTCCTAAGGATTCCTAAAACCTCTATCCATCTCCAAAAATTTCCCTACTCTCGTTTTCCTTCATTAACTCCCTCATTTCATCACTTCAATCACTTTTCATAGTTTTTTTCCCATTTCCTATCATCTAGGGTTTCAAAAATGGAAGGAGATTCTTCACCATCAGAAAAGAGAAAACATCATAAATGAGGGATGACTCTGAGGTATGAGCCCACAAACTATAATGAGATCAATTTTTCACCATTCATAAGAAAATGCTTTGAAGATGTCAACTACCTAGGGTTTTTCCAAAGAGTGGAAGAGGTAAGTTTTTATGAGCAACTTATTGATTTGATTGCCACCAATCTAAAAGGAGAAAAGGCCACCATTATAGGGATTGATTTCAAATTCTTAGTTGATGTCATCTCTCTTTCCATAGGGATACCAAATGATGGAGAGTATTGGTTCAAAGACATGAACCCAAACCTAGAAGAGAACAAAAGCCACCAATGGAAGAATTGACCTTTGAGGAGAGGATTGCCATGGAAATAAATAAAGACAGGGAGTTTTGGCTTGAAAAGATCAATTTCCACCTTGAGAAGCTCCTTGAAAAGGTTAACAAAGATAATCATTTGCTTAGGCATATGGCGCACCACTACCAGGCTCAAAACTTGATCGCCAATGTCAAGGTCAAGTAGCTTGAAAACAAGCTCAAAGAGGCCAAAAAGGAACAAAAGGATGAGGAAAACTTGGAGATGCTTGCTGAAGCATCTATGAAGGTTTAAAATACATAATTGTACATCTCCTAGCCAATTTTGAGCAAATTCTAAGCACTTTTGAATTTTTGTGAATTTTGGAGCTAAATTTAGAAAATCAGTAGCTCCAGAAGCGCAGTGCGCTTTTTCCTCAGACATCTATTTTAGGAAAATTTTATATTTTTGGAAATATATTTACATCCTCTAAAACCCCATTTTCTTATATTTTAAAGAGGTGGCTCCGTTTTGGATAAAAGTGCAAAAAAGTGGCAAAAAACTAATATTCTAGACCCTTTTTTGACATTCGCTGCGCACCTGGAGTGACCTTGGGAGAATGGATTTCGAAGGCCTTCCCATGGTATAAATTGAGAAATTAAAATTGTTCTGGAAACTAGACTTGAAGGTCTAGTTGACCATTCTCTCAAATTTTCATTTTGACCTCAAGAAGGCACCTGAAAAATCAACGCAAAGTCAATGTTGCACTTCTGCATTTTTCTGTATTTTAATTTGCAAATTTCACTATATAAATTTTTTAATTTCTAGTTTGACTTAGTCAAAGTCAATAGGTGATGGCATGAATAAATGTAAATCATAGGTTGTTTAAGATGTTTATTAGGCCTCATAAAGGAAGCAAACTCCTAAACAAACTCCCTAAGAAGTGTTTGAGTTTCACCTTCTCACTCTCACTTGTTGGTTGAGAGAACCTTGAAGTTTGTTCCTCCACCAAGTAATTCGATTCCTAGAGGTGGGAAAGTGGTCTAGGAAAGTATATATTTATAATTTCTCTTTTAGAGAGAAGGGATGGACTTTTTTTCGAGGAGGCTTGCATGTAATCATCTTTTCAGCTAACGCAGAGACAATTGCAACTATTTTCAAGGAACTCTAGCCCAATGAGTTCATGGTGTCTGTACTTCATTCTATTTGTATTTTAATGGTTAAATAATATTCATATACATGATATCTCTTCTTTATATGGATTCCTTTTAGTGAAATATACATAAATCTTGTTTCTCAAGCTATGTTTATCTGGTTTTCATAGTTATGTTCATGTCTTCCTAAGCTAATGAAATCATGCTGGTTTATGATCACTAGTTTCTTCTGTATTTTATCTTCTATACTACATTGAAAATTATCTAAATACACCATGGCTTATGATATCAAGCTCCTTCTCATATTTTATTCTGCACTCCTACAACCTAGACCTATTTGTGGCTTTCAAACCCTAGTCCAACAAACCCTAAAATCCATTTTTTCACAAACACACAAACAATATTATATATCTAGCCTAAGATTCATTTGATTTAAAGTCATATCACTAATAAAATACTTAGAGAGATCCCTCTCATGCTCAGTAGGGCTAGCTACTGAGTCGAAGTGGTTTGAGGTTACCCTTCTCGATTTCCTTTTCAACCTAGGAAATTGTAAGGACTAACAGGCGCATCAACAATAACTTGTTTAATATGAGAAAAAAAATCCTTTTCTATCTTGTCCCACTTATAGGCTACATCTTTCTTTATCATATCTTGTAATGGATTAGCTATCTGTGCATAGTTGGAGATGACTCTTGCACAGGAAATTAATCTTCCCTAAGAAATATTGCATAGACTTCTTGTTTACACAGAACAAGATATGAGTTATAGGTTTTACCCTTTTTGGATTAACATTGATTCCACTCTTGGCTATGATATGTCCTAAGAGAGTGCTTTCTAACACACTGAAGATGCTTTTCTTGGGATTGAGAGAAATCCCATATTTACGATATCACTCAAATATTTGTTTGAGATGATGCACATGGTATGATATTCTTTTAGAGAAGATAGTTAAATCATCGAGATAAACTACTATACTTTGGTTAATCAGGTGATCTAGGTGGATGTTGGTGGCCACCCACCTATCCCACTTGGACCCCCACAACTGTCTTTGTTAGTTTTTCTGTTTCCTTATTTTCAACACAATTTACTATTTTTAGTAGTTTTTCGGGTCCTGAACTTCTAGAGCCGTTTTGAGGCCCTAAACGACGTTTTTTGGGAAATATGGGAGAAACGTGGGTGCATGGACTATTATTTCTCTTCCCAAATTTATAGTTCTCAGATAGATCTTTCTAACGAGCTATTGTACGCCTCAAATGAAGATCGGGTGCCAAAGTTACAACCCTGGGAAATTGATGTACCAATTTACCCAAATGGGGCCCACAATTTGGTGTTTCATCTTCTAGGGTTAGGTTTTAGGATGTTAAGGGTTTTCCATTGTTTCTCAACAATAAATAGGCCTTCGAGCCTCATTGTAACACAGTTTAGAGGCATGTAGCTGCCACATCTCTTCTCATATATAAGCTACCATCGCCCTAGCTGGTTTATTTCCATTGTTGTTTATAAGCATATTTCAATATTTTACATTAATGAAACGAAGTATTATTTCCGCTGCATCTTCGTGTATATGGTTATCTCTGTATTTTGTTGTGTTCTTATTTCATCTGGATTAGTGATATGAGAGTGGTCTACTTTTTCTCTGTTTTTCTTTGCATGTCCCCAACGAGGTTGAGATATAAGGAGTTAGGGCTTGAGCTTGTCAAACATTTACAAGGCTAGACTCGAAAATCTCGACGGCCTCCCATGGCAGATGAGAAGAAATATGAGGGGGTAGGAGATCCTATGAAAATATTGCTCAAATAACCCCTCGAGTGACAAAGGAACGCGATGATGGACAACTTTGCACAGATCCTTCAGCGGCTACCCAGAGGCAATGCATTGGCTAACAGTTACTCTTAAAACGCCACACTGTTTAAGGTACAAGTTAATTTTGAAATTCCCATCTTTGAGGGTCAAATAGCCATAGATGCCATAGATAAATGATTAAATATGCTAGATGGGATGGGTATTTCTCTGTTCATGAATTTTCATGTCGAGAAAAGATTGTTTTCGCTCTTCTCAAAGTGGCCCCCCACGTCAAGGATTGGTGGGAAACCTACTACGAGCAGAAGAATGAAAGTACGGGCTCACTATTTTTAGCCGCATCAACTTGGGATTCATTCTGGGATGCTGTCAAGGAGAAGTACTACCCTTTCAAAAGCTATGAGGATAAATACATCAAATGGACCACACTACGACACAGAAGGCACAAAGATGTGCCAAAGTTCACAAACATTTTTCATACCCTTCGCACACAGTTGGGTATCAAGGATTCTCAGCTACATTTGGTACTCAAATACCATGGTTTTCTACACAGATACATCCAGGAAGAGACGGAGTTCCTGAACATCTCCTCGCTCGGCACGACATACCGATATGCTGTCAAAATTAAGAAAAGGTTCAAATAGAAGAAGCGAGACTTCAGATCTATAAATCTAAAGACCAAAGGACAAAGCTAAGGTGGGGTGACCCAAGAAAATCTATCGAAGCTATAAGAAAAGAAAAACACCAGGAAGTCCAAGAAGGACACAGGAAAGTGGTGTGAGTTCCATAAGAGTCCCACTCATAACACAAGTGAGTGCTGGACCAAGTAGTCGCTCGTGGTCGAGTTGAAGGCTTTAGAATCAGATGCATGTATTGACCCTGAGTCAGAACCCGACAAGGGGAATGGCAAAGGGAAGTAGATCATTGATGTGGAGCCCAGTGTCACTGTTGCCACTGCGAAGATCTAGAAGAATGAGCCCAAAGACACAGAGGAGGGGGAGCATCGTTTCCACTCATAGATGTGGGTGAAGGGTTTGCCAGTACAATTCATTTTCGACAGTGGCAACCAGAAGAACCTCATTTCAGTAGAGGTCATGAAGTAGTTGGGCCTACTGATTACACCACACCTGCAACTGTATAGTATCGGGTGGCTTCATGAAGGAAGAGATCTCAAAGTTTTCCAGCAGTGCCACCTTCCCTACAGCATCAAGCCCTTCACAGACGAGGTATTGTGTGATGTTACACCTCTGGATGTTTGTGATGTACTATTAGGCCAAACGTACTTGTGGAGGCGACATGCTGTGTATGAGTCAAGGCCTCACGCTATCATTATTTCTTTAGGTAGTTCATTATATAGGATACCAAAGGTAGCCCCACCTACTGCCACCTCTTTGATCACTGCCAAGAAAGGCAACAAGCTCATCTCCTAGACTAGGAAATTCATTTTCTGTCTGGTTCACTTCGAAAGTAAGGGGAAGATTGTAGCCACATCCATGACCCCTGTGAAGGGTTCCCCTAAGCAGCAACAACAACAGAGGGACACGGTCATGAAAAAACACCGGAACATCTTCTCCTCACCCCCAGGGGTAGCACACAAGCTTTAGGTGGGCAACAAAGTTTGGTTGCATCTGCAAAAAGAATGCCTTACAAGAGCCCATTAGAAACTCAGACCACTCTAAAATGGTCCTTACACCAGTACCAAGGCTATGGGAAACAATTCTTTGAAGCATAGCATTCCTCCATTCCTTCACCTGCACTAAGTGTTCAATGTGTACCGCCCTCGACCATGCTTCCCGCCATTACTAGACACATCCGATATTGTAGAACAACTCAGCAGGGACCAAGTTCAACAGATGAAGGAACTCAATGTGATGGGGACTATTGCTTCCTAAGGGGGGAGGAATGATCTAGGTAGATGTTGGTGGCCTCCCACCTATCCCACTTGGACCCCCACAACTGTCTCTATCAGTTTTTCAGTTTCCTTATTTGTAGCACAATTTACTAGTTTTAGCTGTTTTTCAGGTCCTGAACTTTCGGAGCCATTTTGAGGCCCTAAACGACGTTTTTTGGGAAATCTGGGAGCAACATGGGTCCATGGACCTATGTTTCTCTTCCCAAAGTTATAGTTCTCGAATAGATCTTTCTAACGAGCTATTGTACGTGTCAAATGGAGATCAGGTGCCAAAGTTACGACCCCGAGAAATTGATGTACCAATTTACTCAAATGGGGCCCACAATTTGGCGTTTCATATTCTAGGGTTAGGTTTTGGGATGTTAAGGGTTTTTCATTGTTTTTAAATAATAAATAGGCCTTCGAGCCTCATTGTAACACAGTTTAGAGGCATGTAGCTACCACATCTCTTCTGAGAGATAAGCTACCATTGCCCTAGCTGGTTTATTTCCGTTGTTGTTTATAAGCATATTTCAGTATTTTACATTAATTAAATGAAGTATTATTTCCACTGCATCTTCGTGTATATGGTTATCTCTATATTTTGTTGCGTTCCTGTTTAAATCCGGATCATCAGGCCATGGAAATTAATGTCCATTGTCTTTGAAATGTAGCACTAACATTAATAAGCCTGAATGGCATGTGTTTAAAGGAGAAGGTTCCCACTTGGTCTTGAAAGTGGTTTTAAGGTGGTCTTGTTCTGCCACTAGTACTTGACTGTAGCCAAAAAAACTATCTAGTACCAAGAACATATTGGACCTAGATATTGTTTGGAGGATTTGTTTCATAGATGGAACCGAATAAATATTTTTGTTTGATGCGCATTTGAGATTGTGAAAGTTGACACATAACCTTATCTGATTGCACTTCTTCATGACAATGATTAAATACAAAACCCAAGTAGAATGTCTGACATTAAAAATGATCTGAGCATCTAGTAGTTTCCTTAATTATTTTTGGATTATGGGCTCTAGCGTTGGATGAAATTTCCTTAACTTTTTCTAAAAATGTTTCACCCCTTATTTAATGGTAATGACGTGCTAGATAATACGAGTTTCATATGTCTTCAAATCATCGTAAGTCCATATTAAAACATCTCAGTATTATTTGAACACGAAGATGAATGCTTATTGTTCTTGTGGATAAAAACATTTGCTGAGGTTTACATATTTCAGATCATCTTGATTTCCCAAGTTGACTTGTTTGAAAGACACCTTTGAGCTCTAAGTCTCAGTATTAATTGGTCCTCTGAATCAATTTTGTAGGTCATATAAATTTTCCAAGGACATTACACCTTTAGGCATAGTACTTTCTTTCATTGCATCCACTTATTTTTGCAAAACCTTGTCGTGCTCATCTTCTTCGATGGCCACATCTTTGAACACATCTACATTAGCCATAAAATGCAGTATCTATTGATCGTAATTGAAAAATGAAAATTAGCTATGTTATCAAGCACAGATGGTATATATACAATCTCTATAGAAAAACCATTTTTCAAAGACAACATTCTAGAGACTGCATTAGCTAATTTATCAATTGTGTAATTTCTAATTCTAGGAACAAAAAAATTATTAAATTTTTTGAAATAAGTAATAAGTTGTCATACCTCTTGTTGGTAGTTTTTTAAAGTTGGTGAAACACAGTGGATGGTTTTCGTACCTGTAGAGTAACCACTTCTAAGTCACCAATTACCTTGAGGAGTTCTACCTTCAACTCTATGTCATTCTTTAACCCAATAAGAAGTGCTTCATATTTGACAGTATTATTTATGCACTCTAACTCCAAACACCATGATAGGATGTATTTCTTGTTATGTAGGTCTATGAGAATGCAACCAACTCTAGTACCATCCTATTTTTTAGGACCATCAAATTACAAAGTCCAAATATTATCAGCTACTAAATTGGTTCCTATGCTATTATTACTATTTACATCTATGTTACAAGATTCATTAGCAGCATTTGGAGTACAAGTAAGGAGCTCCAACTGTGTATCCGGTGGGATGGGTGATGTTTGTGCTTGATAATTCATGTGATAAATTTCCAAGAAATAACTTCTAAATATTATGTCTGCAAATCCAACAGGCTCATTATGACCCTCAAGTAGTGTCATAGTATATCTCATGTAGGGTTCACTTTGCACTAGAATTTGGTTGTTTCTACCCTTATTGGAAGCCATAAGTGTGACCAATCTATCACAAAATACCCTTGTAATTTACTAGACTAGTCTCTACTTAAGAGTATGCCATAGGCTCCAGGGATGTCCACAATTTGTTAAGAAATTTACTGCATAACATAAATAATTACTAAGAGGAATAAATATAAAAATAACCAGCAACAACCATAAACACATAAACACAAATGTTTATTTGGGAAAACCCCAAATTCGGGGAAAATCCCAACCTAATAAGATCTTGTTAGCATTGGCCAAAACCCTGGCCAATCCGACCAAGTGAGCCTTCACCGCTCACCTCCAAGTCTTGGGTTACAATGAAGTCCTTCCAGCCTTTTATAAGCTCCATTACATATAATACCATGAGCATAATACTATGGGTGCACAATACCATGTGCCCCAAAACCATCACTGTTTAACCTGGTCAACTTTGACTCTATCCCGAGTCAAGTTTACCTAACAATTCCCCTCTTAAACTTGACTTGGGGTTCCTTGACTAACTCCAACCAAACCTGCTAAGTGAGACAATCCTACTCACTCTACCTCTTACCCCCCCTCAAAGTTTTTACCCAGGGTATTGTTATCCCAACATCCCCCTATCACTTAGGTCTAACCCAGACTTTACCGATGGTCACCAAGGGGTACACATGCCTTACCAGGTCTTACAGTAGTATGCCCATTTACATGCAATATTTTTGACTTCATTATTTTTTTTTTTTTTTTTTTTTTTTTTGCTGCGATTATGATCCATCCTCTCTCAATTTGATTTGCTCAAAAACTACTATCAAACTACTCCAACTGCGAGCCCTACAAGAACCTCATAGATTCTCAACCTTCTTTAAATAGCTGCATGAATTTCGAACAATTCATTAGCATGTTCCAAACTGGTAAATATCGCAAATGCACTACGATCCCTGGTAGTTACGACACTATCTTCCGCACATTCTCCTAAAGGTTCTTTTGTGTACGATTGTTCCACCATTATTTTCTAGACTGATATCTGTAAAAAGGCTGCATTGATCTCATCAAGCACTATAAACCCTTGGCATCAAAGAATCCCTTTGAAACCAATATCTGTCTCTGATACCAATTGTTAAGAAATTTACTACATAACATAAATAATTACTAAGAAGAATAAATATAAAAATAACCAGAAACAACCATAAACACATTAACACAAATGTTTATCCGGGAAAACCACAAATCCGGGGGAAAACCCAACCTAATAAGATCTTATTAGCATTGGCCAAAACCTTGGCCAATCTGACCAAGTGAGCCTTCACTTCTCACCTCCAAGTCCTGTGTTACAATGAAGTCCTTCCAGCCTTTTATAAGCTCCATTACATATAATACCACGAGCAGAATACTATGGGTGCACAATACCATGTGCCCCAAAACCATCACTGTTTAAACTGGTCAACTTTGACTCTATCCAGAGTCAAGTTTACCTAACACAATTAAATGTTTATGTATTGGTGTACCCAATGGTCCAATACAAATGGATAATAACATTATTGAGTTCACCAATGGTCTACACAAGTGACCTGTCCAATCGAATAATTTGTGCATTAGCTTTATCCCATTTAGCATTAATTTTCTTAGCAGCATATAATGACATTCATTCATGGATGCACCTGAATCAACCAAAATATCATGGACATGGTAATTAAATATTTAAAAAATTAGAAAAATTGGGGGGCATATATTGCTAGCATCTAAAGTTACAACATTAACTATAAATTCGAGAGTTCCATAAAAATTATTGGACACCTTTTGAGAAGTAGAATATTTGTCACCTGATGAAGGCTATCAGAAGGTTTGGACAAGTAGTTCATGTTTGCCTACTATCTTTGGAGCTCAAATATGGAGATGTTATCATGATCTCTTTTTAAGTATTAAACTATATTATAATCAATAGTTTCACTTTTAACAGGCAGTGTTGAAATGTCTGAAGGTGTAGCTTTATTAGAAACTTTCATTGTGATAGACTTTTTTTTGCTTCTAGTGGAAGTGTTTGTAGAAGAAATACAATTTCAAGAATTACTTTGTGCATTTTGAGCAAGATTGGTCAGTGGTGAGATCCTTTTCAATAATTGGTCCTTCATTTTTTGTCTTGCCACTTCCTGTTTAGAAATGGGCCCTTTGCTCCTCAGACTATAATGATGGTGTGTTTCTTGGGGGGGCTTCACTTTGAGGTGGTTCTTCAGGACTTTTATTGTTAGTATTAAGAATGAAATCAAAGGTATTAACTTAGTGTTCAATACCTGTATTTTCCTCAGTCGATGCAGGCTCATTTGTTTCTTCTATATCTTTGGGCTACTCATCTGCTAGTAAAGTATCAACAATATGGGCCACCATAGTATTCATGTAGTGGTTGCACTGTGGGCAATTTTTCTCTAAATTCCATTCCTAATGGAAGGAGTGATAGTTATCCATGCCCATACTTTCAACATTCAACACAAAATTTCAACTCTGGGAAGACCTAGCTAGTTGATTATTGTTATTCCTTCTGAAAAAGAAATACTTAGGGGGCTTGCTATTGGTAGAAGTCTCACTTGAATTTCTCTTTAATACTAAGACCTCATTAATGAGTGCTTTAAATATTTAGTCAATCTTTCAATATCAACAAAATCCTTTTCTTTAGCCTTACTTGAAGAAGGTTGAGACTTCTTGTCAGCCCCCTTGGAGTCTATAGATTCATCATCATCACTAATGGCTCCAATGGCATGTGAGTATTTCTCCATGATGATTGCTTCTGCAAAGTTTAAAGCCAATGTCTTTTTTGCAGCTCTCTTAAAAAAAGAACAAATGTTTGTTAACAAGGCAATTGTATAATAATCTATAGTGATAAAACCATGAGGCTACATGTTTGGGGGGGAATTTTTCACTATATAGTTGAAATTTTGATTGAACTTTTTGACTTTCTCCTTCTCTCCCATTGTAATATTTTTGAGCTCTTTTAATAACATGGCGGGCATGTTATCATTAGTTAATTTCTTGATTTTTTTTCTTAAACTCCCTCCAACAATGGATTAAATTAACAGGAAAACTATATACCATGTTTCTACTCCACCTTCTAAAGTGAAAGGAAAAATTATACAAGAAACATCATCGTATTGTACCTCTAGCATTTGTAAATGCATGTAGAAATCATCAATATGATCCTTTTCCTTAATATTCTTATTAGGATCAAACTTTGATAACAACTTCTCTAGATTTATACACATTTTATGAAGGTTATCTAGAAGAGTGAGTGGCCCTTGGGACATATAATCCAAGGCCTGATTAGACATGTCTTCATCTCCTTTTTCCTCCTCCTTTACCATTTAAATCCATCATTCAACTCAAAATCAATTTTCAGTTACTCTTCATTAGAAAGAACAAGATCTTCCTTCTACTCTTAGTGGATAGTTGGAAGCGAGTCTTGTTGGACCTTTTCTTCTCATGAATGTGCTAATTCCTTAGGAGTGGCAAAGACCAAATCTTCCACCAATGTAACCAATGCACCAGTACAACTTATTTCTTTCTTCTTGGGATGATGAGGAAGATTATGGGAAATTGAAAGAAAATTGATATCTTTCACAAACCGACAGGTAATAGGCAAAATTGTCTAGAGTTGCTCGTAGGTAACTTTATAATGCAACTCTGGACCAAGTTGAGAAGATCCTCTTCCCTCAGGAATAGGAGTTCAGATGGTACTTGGAATATTACTGCCTTGTCCAAAAGATAAATAATTGGGATGTGATGAGTTATCAACCATAAAAAACTGGTTTCCCTCCTTCTAGTGTGAGAATGTTGGCAGTGCTAGATCGCACCAACATGCATGGGATCTCCTTGATATGAGGTCCCAATTAGACCTCACACAGTTTTTTGTAGGAGTTCCACATGGAAATATGGCCTAATAGCCACTAACTTAGAGATTTTACTTGGCTTAATCAATCAACGTGAGACAGTGGCGTGCATGTGATTTTGAATGGGCAAGAGAGTGTGCCTTGTGGAATGTTTAATTGTAGATGTATCTAGGTTATGTCAATATAAGGAAGAGAAAGTGAGCCTCTAAAATAAAAGTAATAACATTAATCTAGTGGAGACGCTTGCACATAAGCGAGGAGGAATCGTTAGACATCAAGCAAAATATTTCACATACATGCAACAATCATTAAAATCATCACAACACATTTCCAACAATTTGAGCACCAAAGTCACCAAAATAGTTCAATTACTTTAGTACATAACGAAGAAAACATAAACCACAAACATTAGAAGAGTATTCTAAAAACATCCATGATTTATGTATGAAAATGTGCTAGCCAAATGGCTTCAAGTATTAAGAAAAAGTTCCAAGATACATAAGTATAATGAACATCAATAGCTCCAGTAGTGGAGCGTTAGAGCCAGTAATTTCTCCTCAAAAGTACTATCTCTATCTCTCTAATGCCTTGTGGGAGAAGATAAGGTTAAAATACCTTTGCTTGAGTAATGAGGCTCCTTTTATAACTTGAGGAATGAATTTTCATATCCTTATGACTCTTGAGTTCCTCATATGACTTTTCAACTTCTAATGACCTTTGGAATTCTATAACTCTTGAACTTCCAAATGAATTTTTGGATTACATATGAATCTTGGAATTACATTTATTTTGAATTTATACACATGGCTCTTTTGTCCATACATGAATCTTGGACTTTTACTTATTTTTCTTTACAATATTTCATAATTGCATCATGATTTCCACATCATCATTTGGTGAGGACATGAGAAGTCACTATCATTAATGACTTGGACCAAAAGTGATTGATGCCATGGACTTTCTTTGATAGGTGACAAGGTCGCCACTTGTATTTTCGATCCTCCATGCAATTGTTTATGTCTTCAATCTCCAAAGGGTCTCTGATCATGGAGTATTTTGGGCTGCTTCGATCATCCATATTTGAATGTGTTATTTGTTCTTGAATTCTTCATTTGACTACCCTCTTTGTCCGATATCTTCATGCATCCTTGCCATGCTATTTGGGAATATCTGCAACTAAAATCACTCATGGAAAGAAAACATTAGTCTGAAAACTATTATACTATCATGTTTCATGCAGATTTTCTATTTGTGACTTGACAGTGTGCTCGAGAAGAGAATTGGGAACTTTTGGGCACAAGGGTGCACTGCGAAATAGGGAAGGACTGAGCGCTTTGAGGATTTAGGGTGCAGTCATACGATCAACATGGAGAAATAAAACTCAAGGGAGGGTGTAGGGTGCAAGTCCAAAGTATGAAGTAAGAGAATTGAGGCTTCCCAAGTGCATCATATGCTCAAGTGAGATAGGAAGGGTGCAAGGTGTACTTCCAAAGGTTGAAAGGATGAAGCTTTAGGCTTCCCAAGTGTGTTGTGCACTGAAAAGGGTTGAAGGCGGCATATAGCACATTGTTGAAGGATGAAGGCATTAAGATTCAGGCTTCCTAAGTGCATTGTGTCATTAAGAGGGTCAAGGAGGTCACAGGGCGCATTGTTAAAGGGCGAAGGGGAAATCATTTGTTGGTTCAAGGTGCGGTGATGTGCTCAAAGAGGGAATAGTTCTTCGAGTCAAAGGAGTGCACTCAAGGGGAATAATTGATTTTTCTGTGCATAATTCAGAATAAGGAAGGGAAATGATGCTTGGGAGTGTGCTATATGCTCTTGGAGGGTGTAGGGCACACTTCAGAACAAGGAAAGAGTCTAACTAAGGCTTAAGGGTGTGTTTTTGTGCTCTCCCAAACCTAGTGGGCTAGCTTGTGTAACCAAAATTTGTTTAAGTCTGAAAGGTAAAACGAGGGGTAAACACAATGAGTTTAGACATAAAATCAAGTGTGACACATATCAAATCATCAATAAAACTTAGACAAGGGGACAAAATGAAGAATACACATCAAACCGCCAGTTTACAAACACTCCCCAAGTATAATGAACAAAGTTTGTGCGATTGCGACCAAAAGTTTCATTTTACAACATGCAAAGGCATTGTAACCATGAAGTGCACTAGTGGTCTAAACTTAAATACAAAATTACATCTGAAATAACTCTTCATTTCATTAATATTAGAACACTGAAATATGCTTACAAACAGAATGGAAATAAACTAGCTCAGACGATGGTAGCTTATCTTTGAGAAGAGATGTGGCAGCTACATGCCTCTGAAGTGCATTAAAATAAGGCTCCAAGGTCTATTTATTATTGAGAAACAATGGAAAACCATAATCATCCAAAAATTTAACCCCAGGAGATGAAGCACCAAAATTGTGGGCCCTATTTGGGTAAATTCATACATCATTTTCCCGGGGTCATAACTTTGATATACGATCTCTGTTTGGCTAGCACAATACCTTGTTTCGAATATCTCAAAGAGTAGGCTGAAAACAAATCAACTATTTTGATTTGGAAAATTTTGGTGTCTCTTTTTTCCCTAAAAAAGTCATTTAGGGCCTCAAAACAACTCCAGAAGTTCATGACCCAAAAAACTACCAAAAATAGTAAAGTGTGCTACAATTAAAGAAACTGAAGAAATGAAAGAGGCAGTGTTGGGGGTCCAAGTGGAATAGGAGGGTGGCCACAAATATCCACCTAGATTAGTCCCCTCCCTTAGGAAGCAATGGTCCCCATTGCATTGAGTGCCTCCATGAGATGGGGAAATATCTGCTGAACTTGGTCCCTGCTGAGCCACATGCCTTGGTGTATGAATTGGCCAGCTTTGACAACCCCATATAGTTGGATCTTCTTCTTGCAAGTGTTATTGATGTGTGTCTCTATGATTTGATCAATTGTTCTTGTTCCATGTGTAGGTTTTAACCTGTACAGAAATTACCTGCATACGAATTCTAAAACATAGAAAATAAACAATGCGAGAACATAAAACATAAAACGCATATATACAGATATTTTCCCATGGATCCCAAAACTAGGACTTCCAGCTTGATTTTTCATTATATTCCTTTCAATGTTACAATACATGTATATTCATGCCGAAGCGTCCAATACCATGGACCGAAAACCATCGCGTCCAAAACCATGGACCAAAGAATCATAGGTAGGTTCACCCAACCTAATATAGGTTAGTCATGGAAAGAATATAACACAACCCAACATTCTCCCACTTCTTGTTTTCTTTCCACAGGGGGCCACAAGAGAGCTTAGTCATTCTTGCAGCCCTGAAACACCTATTATTTCTCTACACCAGGAGAACTTCTCAGAGTTCATATATTTTGTCATTGCATCTGCAGTATTCTTCAAAGTGTCCAGCTTTACTAGCAACACCTTTTTGTCTTCTATCATATCCCTCACAAAGTGATACTGAACATAAATGTGTTTTTTCTTTGAATGATAAGTAGGGTTCTTTGCCAAGAAAATTACACTTTGGCTATCCCAGTCTATCCTTATAGCTCCCTGTACTAACCCCATACTTGAACACAACCTCTACATCCAAAATGCTTCCTTGCTTGCATGAGTGGCTGCCATGTATTATGCCTCTGTAGTTGATAGTGCCACTACAAATTGTTTCTTACTCATCCAACTGACTGCACCTCCAAATAGGTTAAACACATAGCCACTTGTAGATCTTCTCTGAAGCAGATCCCCAACCCAATCTGCATCAACAAAGCCATGAATATCCAACACTCTATCCAATCCTGGTCTTCCTTGGTAGCACAAACCATAATCACTAGTGCCATGCAAATACTTGAAAACCCACTTCATTGTTGTCCAGTGCTCCTTCCCTGGTTTTGACATAAACCTGCTCAATACTCCCACTACATGCGCAATGTATGGTCTAGAACAGACCATTGCATACATCAGGCTACTGACTACACTTGCATATGGGACACGAGACATATCCTCTTCCTTTTCTTGTGTCTTGGGACACTGTTCAGCAGATAATTTTACACCTACAGGAATAGGAACCTTCACCAGTTTAATATCCTGCATATTAAACCTCTGCAGTATTGTCTTGACATACTTCCTCTGGTTTAACCAGAGCTTCCTCTTTGCCCGATCTCTTTTAATTTCCATGCCCAAAATATAGTTTGCA